>ML107459.1:61659-91927 GCA_003697995.1 Taxidea taxus jeffersonii | reverse complement strand
AGGTGGTATACTTAAAATGGGTGAATAAAGATCAAGGAAGAGATGATCAGTATAAGGGAATCTGTAGAGAGACTGGAAGCATCCTAAATTTTGCCTTAGTTCAGAGCATAGTCCAGTCATGATTGGGAATGGGGAGAGGCTGTTACTGGATCCCAGGAAAATGGTAGCTTTAGGGGTCCTGCTGGCCATGGCTGTGGCCTTGGGAAGAGGAACGAAGCCACTGTCAATGTGACCAGAAAACAGGCCCTGGAAAAAAAAATCCTGTTCCTGTCCTGTTGCTGACTTTCTGATGGTATCTCTCATTGGCCAAAGCTGACCACAAAACTTGAGGACAGGGTGCCTGTGGATGATGCCACAGAGAGGAGCCCATCTACTGGGGTAGAGGAAGTCCAGGCTTTTCTATAAATGGCTCCACAGAATGGAGTTCAGCACAGCACTTTCAGACTTGATTGAATAAAATTGAATAAAAGATGGTAGGGAGGGATCTTAGCTGCGATTCTTCTCAGCCTCAGAAATTTTGCTCATGAAGGGAGAGCCTGGAGGTCACTGACTGGAGGATGGGCATGATGCCACTGTGGGGTGAGGCAGAGCAGAGAGGGACAGGAGAGAACCTAGATTCTAGGTGACAGTAACTGAGCCCATGTCAATCAAGGTGTGGGGGAGCCATACTTCTGAATTCTTCAGTTTTCTGAGCAAATACAAGTTGTTTACTATTTAAACCACTTGGTGGGGTGCCTGGGTGGCTGGGTTGGTTAAGTGTCTGCTTTTGGCTCAGGTCATAGTCCCAGGGTCCTAGGGTGGAGCCCCACATTGGGATCTCTGCTCAATGGGGAGTCTGCTTCTCTTTCTGCCTGGCTCTTCCCTTGCCTGTGATTTTTCTTTCTCTCTCTCTGTCAAATAAATAAATAAATAAATAAATAAATAAATAAAATATTTAAAAGAATAATAAACCACTTGGAATTGGGTTTCTTCTCACTTGAAACACAAGGATTCATAACAGGTAACCAGGGATACAACAGGCTGCAGATGTGACTGGTGATTCCTTTGGTTGTCACAGGGAAATATCAAATATGGGTTATTTGCTTGGACCTGCAGCATTTGCGTTGCCTGAGAGATTGTTGGAAATGCTGAATTTCAGGCACTTTTACATCAGAGTCTGGCCTTGTGCTGTATTTCTCAAACTGGAATGTGCATGCAAATTATCTGGGGATCTTGCTAAAACACAAATTTGATTCTACATTTCTACCAAATTCTTAAATGAGGCAGACCCCTGATCCCTTATCCATACTGCCTTAGAGACTGTTCATTATTTTTATTTTTAAAAAATATTGTATTTATTTATTTGACAGAGAGAGACACAGTGAGAGAGGGAACTCAAGCAAGGAAGAGTGGGAGAGGGAGAAACAGGCTCCCCTTGGAGCAGGGAGCCCCAAGCAGGGCTCAATCCCAGGATTCTGGGATCATGACTGGAACTGAAAGCAGAGGCTTAACAATTGAGCCCTTCTTAGAGACTGTTCTTGAGGGGCAAAAAGAAAAAGCTAAGTTCAGGAACAAACACCATAAAGTCATTTCAGAAGGGCCACTAGACTAGACAGTTTTGGGTCATTTTTGCCTGACAGTCATATCTGCCCTGCTCTTTATCCTTGCACAGCCTGCCCTTCCAACTCTCTGAGATTATCTTGCTTTTCTCCAAAATCCTATAAATGTTCCAATTAGAAGCACATGTGTATGATAGCACTGGGACATTATGCTTCTTATTGAGAGGAGGAACCAGGGAGATAAACAGTGAGTGTATGACCCTCCAAATCTGACAGACATGAGCTGGCATAGCCTGTGTTTTTGCTGGGAGAAGCCCTCTGCCCCATCCAATAGGCACCTCTACTGATCTCACCCAATTTCTTATTGTTTAATGTTTCATGAATTTATTTCTTGTTTGCTTGTCTCTCTTATGAGATCACAGTCAAGCATGTCTTGTAACAGAGCAGAATAGAATAGATATCTGCTAGGTCTTCTGAGTCTTGCCACCTCCCATAAGGCAGTGATTCTCAAAGCAAGCTGCAGACTACAATCAATCTTTATTTTTTATTTTTTAATTTATTTATTTGTTAGAGAGAGAAAGGAGAGAGAGGACAAGCAGGGAGAGCAGCAAACAGAAGGAGAAGCAGGCTCCCTGTTGAGCAAGGAGACCCATGAGGGACTGGATCCCAGGAATCTGAGATCATGACCTGAATTGAAGGCAGATGCTTAACAGACAGAGCCTCCCAGGCATCCCTATGATCAGTCTGGAAAAACAAACGACCTAGGGCACCTGGGTGGCTCAGTCAGTTAAGCATCTGCCTTTGGTCCAGGTCATGATCCCAGAGTCCTGGAATCAAGTCCCGCATCGAGTCCCACATGGAGTCCTGCATTGAGTCTGGCAGGGAGTCTGCTTCTCCCTCTGCACCTCCCCCATGCTTGTACTCTCTCTCTCTCTCTCTCTCTCTCATGCTCCCTCTCTTGCAGATGAATACATAAAACATTAAAAAACAAAAACCAAAAAAACAAAAGACCTGGTCTCTTCCTAAGAGATTCTGACTTAATTGGTTTGGCCTGCACTCAAGGCATTTCAAAATTGAAGATCTCTTGAAGTGATTCTAATTACAGCCATTAAATGGAGGAACATATTGATATCACAGAGCTATCTGAGAAGCCAATTACTTATGTATTTAGTTCACCAAATGTTTATTGAACATCTATTATATGTTAGATACTGTACTGTTTTCCCTGTTCTCAAGGAGCTGGTGGTTTTACATGAGGGACAGACATGTAGATAAATAATCATTGATGTGTGGTCAGTGTAATAAAGTTCAGTACAAAAGATGTTCTGTCAGAAAGCAGAACAATGGAGTCTTTGTGAAAGTACATGGGATAAAAGTAATAATGGCTGATACTTATTGAGCACTAACTATGGATCAAGAAGTCCTCAGGGAAGTGCTGATGCCTACTTGAGGCCTTGAAGGAGGAGAAAGCCAAGTGGGGAAGGTGGGTGGGGGATGGGGTGGTATTTCGGAGTTGAGGTTGAGGGAGATGAGGGTGAGAAGGTGAGGAAACTAAAGGAGATTACTTTTGTTTTCCTTGTAAAATTAGGGTGAGTCATGTCCCAAGAAGATGGTGGGGGATGGGGTGTGAGAGGTAGAGCCCGAATCTTGAGAAGAGGTACTCCAGCCTAAAGGTGCTTGGTGCATTTTGGAAGTGTACTTAGTGTACTGTGGAAAGCCCTTGACGTACTGTGGAATGCCTGGTTTTGGGGGGGGAGGGGATGGATTTCATAGATTGATTCCCATCTCCAGGGTTGCATGGACAGCCGGTCCAATGTAGAAACGGAGATGGGACTGAAGGATTTTTTCAAAGCTGGAGTTTTAGGAGCAGTGGAAAGGCAGACAACAGGGCCAAGAAGCATTGGTGAGAGTTTGGCTCAGGGATTTAATGGATATGGGCATGGAGGAAATCAGTTCTGGATCATTTTAGACCTGGAAAAAAGGGAAAGAGAAACCAGAATGATAAGAGAATGCATCAGAGGGGGATTTCAGAGATGATATGGGTCAGGGTGCTGATAATGTACAGGGTGGGGCTGCTGAAGGGGTCGAAGGTGAAGATCACTAGAATTGTGCAGCCGGAGAAGTGGGATGGGTCCCCCAGTGGGTTTTGAAGCCTCCCCCACCTCTGTGGGAAGAGAGGAGGGTAGGAAGACTGGAACATTCTCTGTGCATATTTCATGAGACACCCCAAGTGCGAGTGGATTTAATCACGCCATTCAGGATATAAAGGAGGGGGAGTTAGACCAGAAAGCAAAGGTCAGGCCATTGAAATGCAAAATGGAGCAACAGTGAAACAGGAAAATCTCACTCAGAATGGAAAATATGGAGGAAGAAGTGGCAGAAATTCTCAGTGATAGAAGGAAGTTATGTACATCCTTCTGGAAACCAGGAGATAGATTGTTTTCAGTTTAGGATAAAAGACCTGGAATTCAGAAATTTTGCTGGTGCTGACAGCAGCTCAAGGCCAAGCAAGAGAGCAGCTCTTGTCATTTTTTGTAATCAGTGGTAGAGTTTACAGATAAGTGTTACTAGCAATACCCTGATCCTGATAATTTTCTCCTGATTACTAGGTGCTACTTGAAGTTGCTCTTAAAAATTTTTTTTACCCCCTTCAATCACCTCAATATTGACATCCTGAGGCAAAGCCCCGGTCACCTGGCATTAGTTATGGTTCTGCTTACCCTGGAAGGGTGCCTGACTTCCCACACTTGACCTTCCCCTCCCCCACATCCTAGAGAGCTCCTTTTATCCTAATGTAGAGCAATGCTAGACTTCTTATCCAACAGTCACCAGGACAACACCCTCTGTCAAAATACCAGATAGTTTAAGGTATCTGGTGCATAACTGGAACTCCACAAGATGGCTGGCTTTCTCAGAATTTCCCCTGAAGGGAGGAAAGCTGTGTACAGACACAGAGACATGCGTGCTGGAGTCCTCCCAGAACTCTCCTTTCCTAGAGAAGTTTTTCTCCAAAAATACAGCTATGGAGACTCTGAAATGCACCCCCTATGGAGAGAGGCAGAGCTTCCCAAAGACCTTCAGAGACAGGCGCCAAGGATGCCTGAGCAACCTATACCCTCTGCAGCCAGACAGTAGTGTGAAGGCAGGAGTCAGCTCTCTCTTACGAGTGCATTACCAATGGCTGAGACGTCCATGTTTGCAACGGAAGGGAGGTCTTCCTCTTCCCAAGTGGGCCCTACATCCTGTTCCACTGACACCACTTGGAAGAATCAAAAAAGGGGAAGATTGAGTTCCTGGCTTTCCCCCAGCTGTCTCCTAGGCTGTACCACTGTGTCTGTTATGGACCAGTAGACCCCAAGACTATCTAGGAGGGTCAGGCTCTTTCCCCAGTGAGGGAGTCTCTAGGGCTAGCTATATATAGTGAAGTCCTGCACACTTTTTCTCATTACTCATTTAGTTTGGCCCGGGTTTAAAGCATGAACAATCTCTTCCAGGCACTCCCTGTTCTCACTTCCCTCTGACCAGAGGGCCCCTCCTCTCTCGTCTGACCCGTGGGGGTCAACATCCTTTCTAGCTGATCCGCCCCACTTCCTCCCTCAGGGTGAGCTTGAGGCTGTTTTTTAGCTTCAGGGGGTTCCCAGAGAAGTGTTTCCTCTGCCCCCTTGCAGTATCACATCAAACGTACCGGACCCAGGGTCTTGGGTTATTGGAGATTTGAAAGCAGGAAGATCAGTGTGAACCGTGGGAAGAAACATTCTGGGAGGGGTGGGACTTGACAAATCCATCTGTGAAGGTAGACCTTCAAAGAGGGACCCCCCCCCCAAAAGTAGAGAAAGAGAGAAGTTCTTCATGCTCAGACACAGTGTTTTGGAGAGGGTTTCCGAGGGCCTCCCAGGAGGGCTAACATAACTCGCGTACTGTGGTGAGCAGACCATGGGCCCCACAGGCAGATAGACCTGGTTGTGTGCTCCAGAGAAATCATGAGCTCATTTACTGGCCCTGTGACTTTGCCAGCCACTTAGAAAGTCTGTTTCCTCATCTACAAAATGTGGGTAATAACAACTACCTGCAGATTCTTTGCAAGGACTGGAAGTATTTATACAGCGCCTACCTGAGTGACGTCATGAAGAAGAAATCTAAGTTCCTTTGACCTGGTCTTTCCTTGGGTGGGCACGAAGGGAAGAGCTTCTGCCCCATCAAACCAGTTGTGTACCCAACAGTGCAGCCGGAGCCTGGAGAGTAACCAACTTGCTGGTTAGTCTTAATTCACTGGGACATAAACACAAAATGGTTTTGTGCGGCTTTAACAATGCTCTCTTAAATCTCCCTATCTTGTCCCTTAATGAACTCTCGAGGAGGGTTTATTACTTTCTAGTTTCTTTAAGTTGTTAAAATGTAACTCATCTGAATTATTTTGAAAACTAAGAATGTAAAAAGTCAATTCACTGTAAAGCCTCTATCTTAGTTCAAAGCTTTTGCCTTCCATTCTCTCTGAAGGCTTAAGCAGAGGCCTCATCTACTAGTCCTGGAGGAGGAGAGATACTGCTTTCTTATAGATAGCCCCTCCCCCACCCTCTTTAAGGCCAGCTCCCGCTGTGCGTGTGGGGGGAGTGGTGGTGGTGGAGGTGTGGAGGAAGGACAGGGAAATGGACACATGTCTTTATTTACCTGGCCATTGTTGATCTCTCTGGTGTTTCTCTGAAAAACACTTACTGCCTTCAAAGCCCCTATGTGACAGGGTCTGGCTCTCTCATGGATCACATGTAAGTGCCTTAGAGCCTCCACACTGCTCCTTCCTCGAGTGGGGGATGAACTGTGGCTGTACTCATCCCTATCCGCTTCTCCTTTCAGTCCTTGCCCTGCGCCATAATCACATAGGCTATGTGCTGAGGGGCCTGCACCTCAACTCAGTTTTCTTTGCAGAGCACCTGCAAGAAGGCAGAGACCTGACCACTTTGCATGGTGTCCACTTGGCCCCAGGGAAATTCATGCATCCATAGGGTGGTGAGGGTACCTTGGGCTGCCCTTGTCGCCCTCTCCCTGCCCTGCCGCTCCCCTGGAATTCCCTTTCTCTCTGTCTAGGTGGAATCATCAGGTATGATTCCAAGCCAGATGCCACACCAGAGCTCAGAAGTCCATATTCCTTTATTGCATTCCTGCCAACCTCTGCGTTTGAAAACTTTTTTACAATGTATTTCACTTAAAATGATTTATTATTTAATATGTAAAACATTCAAAATTACAGAATATAATAATATACATCAGATAACAGATACTTGTTCACCACCACTCGTAAGAAGTCAAGCAAGACAGCAGGCCCCATTGCAGGAGTACTTTTCAGGTCTGTGTTGGGTAACTGTGGACATCCCTTTCTCCAGCTGAAAAATAATTGGAATTCAAGTTGGAGTTCTAGTGCATTTGTAGCTCACTTTTGGAAAAATTTATGTTTTTATGATGTATTTCTAGCCGGTGTTGCCCAAATTGACCTACAGATTCAGTGCAATTGCTATCAGAATCCCAACAGTCTTTTTTGCAGAAGTGAACAAGTTGATCCTAAAACATGTGGACATGCCAGCGTTCCTACATAGCCAAAATATCTTGAAAAAGAATAACAACGTTGGAGGAATTACATTTTCCGACTTTCAAAACTCACTACAAGGCTATAATCTGGGACTGGCATAAAGGTAGAACTATAGATCAATAGAATAGAACTCCTCACCAAATGCTATTGGGACAAGGTGTGGCCTACAGGCTAAAGAATGGGGTTAGGCATTTACCTTCACCATATAAAAAAATGAACTCAAAGTCATAAGTGTAAGGGCTAAAACTTTAAAACTTATTCAGGGAAGTATAGGTACAAATGTGTATGACCTCAAAGTAGGTAATGTTTTCTTAGATATGACATGAAAAGCACAAAGAAACAAAGAAAAATTGATAAATTGGACTTCATCAAAATTAAAAACTTTTGCACAAAAAAGACACCATCCAGAAAGTAAAAAAAACACCCTGGGACAAAGTATTCGCAAATCATATATCTGATATGGGTCTAGGGTCTAGAACATATACAACTCAGCAATAACAGACAACCCAGTTTCAGAATGGACAAAAGATTTGGAGAAATATATTTAAGTACCTGGATAGACATATTTTTGTTACTGTCTTTGATTTTGGTATGAATAATACTTTCATAAAATGAATTGGAAAGTCTTCCCTTCTCTTCTGTTTTTTGGAAGATGTATAGAATTGGTGTTAATTCTTTAATCAACTGGGAGAATTTTCTAGTGAAACCATCTCTGCAAGGAAAGTTCTTTTTTTTTTTTTTTTAAAGATTTTATTTGTTCATTTGTTAGAGAGAGAGAGAAGGAGCCATTGAGCACAGAAGCAGGGGGAGTGGCAGGCAGAGGGAGAAGCTGGCTCCCAACTGAGCAAGGAGCCCAATGTGGGACTCAATCCCAGGACCCTGATTGTGACCTGAGCCTAAGGCAAATGCTTAACCGACTGCCACCCAGGCATCCCAGGAAAGTTCTTTTTTGAGGGAAGCTTTTAGTTCTAAATTCAGTTTCTTCAACAGTTAGTGTTCAAATAGGTCTAGTCAAATCATCTATTTCAGGGCTATTCAAATCATGTATTTCATATTGGGTGGTAGTATGTGTTTTTCAAAAGTTGCCAAATTTATGTGTATGAAGTTGTTCATAGTATTACCTTATTAACCTTTAATTTTTTAAATTTTTAAGTAATCTAAACACCCGAGATGGGATGGGGCTCGAACTTACACAACCCTGAGACTGAAAGTCTCCCACTCCACTGGCTGAGCCAGCCAGGTATCCTTCCTTTATTATCTTTTCCATATCTGCTACCTCCTGTTTCATTTTATTAATTCATATTAATTAATTTATTTATTTATTTATTATTAATTTATTAATTCATATTAATGTTTTGTATCTTCTATGTCTTCTGTCTCCCTTCATTCAAAGAACCTGCTTTTTTGCTCATTGATTTTCTTTATTGTTTTTCTGTTTCAATTTAATTGATTTCTTGTCTCCCCCCAACCCTCGTCAGTAAAGTATTATTACTTTTTTCTGGTTTCAATTCTCCTTTCAATAATTTTTCTTTGTTTTAGTTTTTCATTTAATTCTGGTGTGTCTTAGCCTGAATATCTTTGAATTTATCCTGTTTTGAATTTGCTCAGCTTCTTTAATCTGTAGATTTATGTTCTTGACAAATTTGGGAAATTTCAGTTGCTTTTTCTTCAAGTACTTTTTCAGCCTTGTTGTCTCTCTTTCTGGGATTCTTTTTTTTTTTTTTTTTAAAGATTTTATTTACTTATTTGACAGACGGAGATCACAAGTAGGCAGAGAGGCAGGCAGAGAGAGAGGAAGGGAAGCAGGCTCCCTGCTGAGCAGAGAGCCCGACGTGGGGCTCGATCCGACGACCCTGGGATCATGACCTGAGCCGAAGGCAGAGGCTTAACCCACTGAGCCACCCAGGTGCCCTCTTTCTGGGATTCTTGATTATGTGAATGCTAGCCTTAAGTTATAGTCCTATAGACCCCTGAGATTCTGTTCATCTTATATTTTTAGTATATTTTCTCTCTGTTCAGATTGGGTTATATCTATTTTTTTTATTTTCCAGTTGCTGACTTTTTCCATTCCACTGTTGACCTTTTTTTGTTTTCTATTGTTATATTTCTTAGGAAAATCTACTGAATTTGTTCTGTTATTGTATTTTTCAGTTCAGAATTTCCTTTGGGTTCTTCTTTATATCTTCTTATTTCTTGCAGCTTTTTACTTACTTTCTGAGGCTTTACAACTTTTCATGTGTTTCAAGCATGTATATAAAATCACTCATTAAAGTATTTATATCATGATTATTTAAAAATCTGGGTCAGAGAATTCTAATATCTCTGTCATCTTGGTGTTGGCATCTATTGACTGTCCTTACTCCGCTTTGGAGGAGGTAATTGAGAGGATGTGACTGCCGGTTCACCCTCAAGTTGGATCAGGGCGATCTGAGCCCCTGACCCATCCCCTGTCCTTGGAACTTACACCCTGCTCATATTCCCATGGTAGGGGCTGTTTGCAAGGACGCAGCCTTGAGAGAGAGCAATGAGTTGTTGAGACCTTCTGGACTGAATATGTGACTGAAACCATTTAAGTCCTCTATATAGCTTTTTAAGATTCTGGTGGGCAGGTACAAGGGTACAAGATCTACTCATTTTTCCGACCACTCCCCTCCCGCCAAGATAAGTCTTATATGTAAGTTCCCTGCTACATACCTGGAGTGGTTTGTTTCTTCATTCTCTCCTTGCCCTCTGTGTGCAGGGGCTTGTTTGTGAACCAACATTCAGTTTGAGATCTTCCTGGTTCTTGGTATGATGAATGATTTTAAAATGAAACTTTACATATTATAGTATGAGATTGGATTTTATTTAAATCTCCTGTTTTAGCTAGGCTTCTTTGGTCCCACTCTGGGAGGAGAAAAGATGAAGCCCTCTCATTAATGCCTAGTGGAGGAATAAGTCCAGTTTTTCCACTGGGCTTCTGACACTGTGGGGGAGACCCATTCCTGCTGATTGGGGGTGAGAATTCTGGCTCTCTATGTAGACCCCACTCATATTGTAAGTGGGGGAAATTGCCTTATTTCCACTGGGCAGTTGTGAAAGTTCTGACTCTCCAGTAGACCTCTCCTGACACCACTACAATAGGAGAGGGGTGCCTTGTTACTACTGAGTAGGGGTGGAAGTTTGTCCGCTCTAATTTTCTTTCTTTTTTTCCTTCCTTCTTTCTCCCTTTCTTTTTCTTTCTTTCTTCTCCTTCCTTTCTTCCTTCCTTCCTCCCTCCCTCCCTCCCTCCCTTCCTTCCTCTCTCTCTTCCTTCTTGCCTCCCTCCCTTCCCCTCTCCCTCCCTCCCTTACTTTCTTTTTTAATTTTAATTTTAAAAAAAATTTTAAGTAGGCTCAAAGCCCGATGTGGGTTCAAACCACAACACTGAGATCAAGAGTTGCATGCTCCACTGACTGAGCCAGCCAGGTGCCCCTGTCCACTCCAGCTTTCTGCAAGTAGAAGTCACAGGTTTAAATTTATTTTATCCTGTTTGTCATGTGATCATCTTTGGGTGCCTATTTTTTTCAAAGATCTAACTTACACAGTAATGATAGTAATAAAAATAATAAGTAACACTAAACATTTCTTTCTCCATGCAAGTACATACGTTTAGTCCCAACATCAACTCCATTGGAGAGCTCCTATATTATAGAAGCACACATAGAGGAACAGAGCAGTTACAGAGCTCACCCAGGATCTCATAGCTAAACAGCAGAGCTGGGATTCAAACCCACACAGTTTGGCTCTGGAATCCATGCTTTCTTTTTGGTTCGCTGTTGAACCCCCAGCACCTAGAGTAGTGCCTGACATGTAGCAAGTGCTCTGTAGTTATTTGTTGAATGGATTAGCTGTGATATTGCTACAGGGAATGTTATTCCCTTCCTTCAATTCCTTTTTCTCCCTGTGTTCATCACATCGCATGCCCCACTCTCCTTTTTCTTCCTACTTTAGTATGTTTGCATCATTCCCATGATGCTTCTTTTTTGTCTTGTTCAGGGTTAGGTAACTCTTTCCAGTCATAGTATTTATTTTGATACATTGTGAATGCTTTTTTTCCCTTTCCAACATTTCTATCCAACTTCTTTGTAAGCAACTGCGTAGCAGGTGAATATTTCATGTTCATGTTTATTTATGGAGTCTGAGGGCCTCCAAATATTCAGAGGAAATAGGAGAGTTCAGCTGAACTGTAATGTAATTTGTTCCGTGTTGGGTTTACTGCAACTAGTCTCAGGGCTTTCCTCCTCTTATGGAAAGAAACTTCAGCCTTCACATCATTTCCCAGCTCAGCATGAAGCTTGAAGTATGAATTTCCATCAGAGAATGTTGAGCTCTGTTGCTTACTTCTTCAGTTTTATCCAAGATTTCTCAGGAGCAATTTCTATTACTCTTAGCTACTCAAATCCCATGGTTTTATATGTAATATGTAGGCATGGGATTAAATATATACTTAAACGGGGCTTCTTGTCTGAGATCCAAATTTATATTGCAAGCTGCTAATCTGATATCTCAACATAGATATTTAATTTTCTCTGTATCAAAAACTAATTGCTCTAGCATTATTTATTTGAGTAGTCCACCCTTTTCTCATTTTTACTTTGTAATGCAGTACTTTTAACATGCAAATTTTCTTGTTTATAGATGCCTTTTTAGTTTCTATTTTTTCCATTAATCCATCTATTTTTGTACCACTATTTTATGTGTTCTTTTTAAAGATTTTATTTATTTATTTGACAGAGATCACAAGTAGGCAGGCGGGGGGACGGGTGGGAAGCGGGCTCTGATCCCAGGACCCTGAGATCATGACCTGAGCTGAAAGCAGAGGCTTAACCCACTGAGCCACCCAGGTGCCCCTATTTTATGGTTTTAAAATAGGGGCTTCCTTTACAGTAACTCTTGATTTATGGTGGACAATATCCTCCATCTTGTTCTTTTCCAAAATTATATTGGCTCTTTTTGTTCCCTTCACATTCCGTACAAATTTCATAATTGGTTTGTCCAATTCTAAGCAAGACTTGCTGAGGTTAAATTGTTTTCAGCTTTATTAAAATATAAATTTACATACCACAAATGCATCCACTTTAAGTTTAGAGTTTGATGAGTTTTGACAAGCATATATATCACATGTCAATGTTTCTCTTACCCCCCAAAATTCCTGGTGCCCCTTCCACAGCAAGTACCTCCCAACCTTGGGCCTAGGCAACCACTGATTTGGCTTTATGTCAAGTAGATTAAGTTTATTTTTTTTTCTGGAGTTTTATACATGCAGAATCATGTTAAATTTACTTTTTAAAGTCAGCAACTTTGCTCAATATAATGGTTTTGAGATTCATCTGTGAGGTTGTATGTGCTAGTTGTTTTCATTTTATTGCTGAGTAGTTAGTATGCTATTGCATAGATGTACCACAGTTTGTTTATCCATTTCTTAGCTGATATACACTGGGGTTGTTTGAAGATTTGACTGTCATGAAGAGACCTCATATTCATTAATTCATGATCAAATGATGTGAATATATGCTTTTGTCTCTTTGGATAAATACTAAGAGTGGAATTCCATGGATTATATTAAAAGTATATGTTTAACAGGGGCACCTGGGTGGCTCAGTGGGTTGAAGCCTCTGCCTTTGGCTCACATCATGATCTCAGGGTCCTGGGATCAAGCCCTGCATCGGGCTCTTCGCTCAGCAGGGAGCCTGCTTCCCTCTCTCTCTCTCTCTCTCTCTGCCTGCCTCTCTGCCTGCCTGTGCTCGCTCCTGTGCTCTCTCTCTATCTGACAAATAAATAAATAAAATCTTTAAAAAAAAAAAGAACTACCTTTTCTCCATCTAGTTATATTGACACCTTTGTAAAAAAAAAATCAATTGAGGGGCACCTGGGTGGCTCAGTGGGTTAGGCCTCTGCATTCTGCTCAGGTCACGATCTCAGGGTCCTGGGATCAAGCCCTGCTTCCTGCTCTCCGCTCAGGGGGGAACCTGTTCCCCCTCACCCCATCTGCCTTTCTGCCTACTTGTGATCTCTCTCTCTGTCAAATAAATAAATAAAATCTTAAAAAAAAATCAATTGACTATACATGTGTGGGTCTATTTCTGGACTTTCTATCATGTTCAAATGATCTGTAATGAACCACACTGCATTAAATACTGTAGAATTACAGTAAGTGTTGAAATTAGGTAGTATGAATCCTGCAACTTGATCCATTTTGTAAAAAATTGTATCAGCTAGGTCTTTTTCCTTTTTCCCATATAAACTGTAGAGACCAGTTGGTCAATTTCATTGAACTTGAGTTAAATCTGTAAATGAATTTGGGGAGAATTGGGAGTCTACCAACCTTAAGCCTTTCCAATCCATGAACATATCTCTCCATTTATTTAGGACTTTGATTTCTCTCAACAGTATTTTGTATTTTTCAGCACTTCAATATTGCATGTATTTATCATATTTATCCCTAAATATTTTGTTTTCTGTATAAATAAAATATTAAATTTTAAATTTCAATTTCCAATTGTTTGTTACTAGTTACAGAAATAAATTTGCTGGGGCGCCTGGGTGGCTCAGTGGGTTAAGCCTCTGCCTTTGGCTCAGGTCATGATCTCAGGGGCCTGGGATCGAGCCCGCATTGGGCAGGCTCTCTGCTCAGCGGTGAGCCTGCTTCCCTTCTCTCTCTCTGCTTACTTGTGATCTCTCTCTCTCTGTCAAATAAATAAATAAATAAATAAATAAATAAATAAAATCTTTTTTAAAAAAAAGAGAAATACATTTGCTTTTAAAAAGCTAAGCTAGGGGCGCCTGGGTGGCTCAGTGGGTTAAAGCCTCTGCCTTCAGCTCAGGTCGTGATCCCAGGGTCCTGGGATCGAGCCCTGCATTGGGCTCTCTGCTCGGTGGGGAGCCTGCTTCCTCCTATCTCTCTGCCTGCCTGCCTCTCTGCCTACTTGTGATCTCTGTCTGTCAAATAAATAAATTAAAAAAAAAAAAAAAAGCTAAGCTATGTCTTGTGATTTTGCTAATGCACAATTCATTCCAGTAGTTTGTCTGTCTGTCTTTCTTTCTTTATTCCTTTCTTTCTTTCTTTCTTTTGTAGACTATTTGGGATTTTGTTCATAGACAACTCTGCACTCTGTGAATAAAGTTTTATATCTTTTTTTCAAATTTGTATGACTTTGTTTCCTTTTCTTTGCCTTACTACACTGGTTAAGACTTTCTGTACAATGTTTCTGTACAATGTTGAAAAGGAGAAGTACCTAAGAGTCTTCTTCCTCTTGTGACATGACTTATTGGCACATCACCTCCCAAAGAGGTAAATGGATATTTTGTGTTTCTAGGATTTGCCTGCATTACACACCACCTTTAGAGGCAATCTTATTTGGAGAAGAGAAAAGAATGAATTTTGGTGGTTTGGGAGCTGAAGAGGACGGTGACTCAATAATTGTGATAACCCTTCATCCTGGAATGGACCCAGTGATTATGGGTCCTTAGTGGATAGATCTTAAACATGTCTCTGGAGTAGCTGGGTTCAGAGGAGAAAGACCATGCCATCAAGCCCTGAGTTGGGCTCCACACTCAGCGTGGAGTTTCTCTCCTTCTCCTTCTGCTCCCCCTCCTCCACTTCCCCACCTCTGGCTCTCTTTCAAATAAATCTTAAAAAAAAAAAAAGAAAGAAAGAACTTCCCCACAATGAGTTAAAAACAATTTAAAGACCTGAACATATTTCCACTCTTTTTCTTATCAGACTAAAATGCATTCCAGTGGCTATTTCTTGAAGTTATCAAGGGAATAGACTTATTGTGCATGTAGGGGTGGCAGCACCATTTACCAGGGAGAACCTACTTAAGAACCCACAGTTTTGGGCTCTTTCCAAGGCATTGTAAAATTACTTTACAGTGTCTGATTTACTTTAAAGCTTCTTGTTATTGCAGTTTAGAAACAAAATTTATCCTGCACACATCCTGTTTAAAACAGAATTTTCTCCTCTGCTACACACAGATAAAAGATGCAAGAATATGCATTTCCTAGCATTAGTTCACCTTGATAGTAGAGAAAAATGGAACCTGGTGCTTTTAATGATCAGGTTTATGCCAGAAGGGGGCACAAATCAAATATACATTTGAAAATATAATTTGGTTATGTCTTGAATAACTTAATGAAGGTGACAGTAAATTCTCAAGTATATAAAATGAAAGAAAATCCATTTCTTTTCTTCCTCTTCTTCCCCCTCCTCCTTCACTATTTCTTTCTTCTTCTTTAGAAGTGCTGCATGTGCAAGTATTTATATAAAACATCATGACACTACTTAGACATTTAGAAAATGTTTTCCTTCAGAAGACACAGTACATTCCTCAGGCTGCAGGGGCATATGGGGAGCACACCCTTCCCTGTCTGGCATAGAGACCCAGCAGGTAAAACCATTATCTGCTTTGGTGAGCAGCTCAGGTGCAACTGGGAAACTCGTGGGTCCCAAGTTTTTTCATTCACCAACTTGCAGCTGATTTACCTCTTTCTGAAAAATGGATATGCACTATGCACTCAAGGGACCCTTCATGAGTTTTGTACATGTTACCACAATGTCATGAGAAGACCAAGACAAGAGGTTAACTGAACCGTGCATGCCTTTCTTTCTTTGATAGGGCCCTGGGCATTTGGCCCACACCTTTACAGTTTCCAAGAATGCCTGTAGAACAAGAGTCAGGTTTTCTGGATTATGTTTCTAAAAGACACATACTTGTATATGTTCACTCAGGAGATGGAGGTAGTTGACAGTGGCTAAAACTGACAACAAGTAAAACAAAACAAAACTAAAGGAATAAGATTTTGTTGGGAGTCTCAGGGAGCTTTAACACAGTCTTGATGATGGTCTACTAAAGTATAATGAGAGCTAGGTTTGATTGCTTTTTAGATCTTTCTGTGAGGTCCTTTCATAGGTAATCCTGAGGGAAATGCTAACCTTGTGTTAAGAATCAGCATACTTGTTAGTCTGGGAATAGGACCTCTGCGTGAGAAAGTGACTTCTTTAACTTGTTGTCACTGACTTCTTCCTGGAGCTTTATGAAGTCTCCCTTTACTTCTTTGGGAGGTCTCTGATTTTCACCTGGGAATATCTTTCCTCTGCCCTGTGCAACTGCTTATCCTGGTCATCACAACCACTAGTCAATTACTAGGAAAGATTCTGTTTTGAAGTAAACCTTGGAACTGATCTTATTTTGTATTAACTCTGGTTTCAGGACAAAGGCTTCCTGTCTCATATCACTTTCCTTTAAATCTATCAACTAGAATTGTGTCATTTGCTGTTTGAATGCTTATGGTTTTCGTAGAACCTATGGCTAAGTTTTGGTTTTGATGCTTTTATGTTCGGATAATTTTCAAAGTGAAATGACCGACACACTTTACGGATGACTGCACACGTCTTCCTAGGCAGACTTCTGGGACTGCTCATCCCCTGGACTCCCTCTGAGCCAATTCCCTCATCAATCAAACACTCTTCTTCCCTTCTTCTCTATCCTCCCCACCATCCACACCCCCCCCCCCCCACCCCAGCTATGGTCTTCTACAATATTTAAACGTTCTAGTTTATAATTTGGTAACATTCTTAGCTTTGTGTAACAAGAAAATCCATCCCCAATCCATCCCCAAATTCCTTAAGTAACAGTGATCTGATTGACTCACATAACTAAAATGTTTATGTGTAGACCTGTTTCAGGCATGGGTGGATCTAGGAGCTCAATAATATTTTCAGGACCAAGTTTCTTTCTTTCTTTTCTTTCCCTTCCTTCCTTCCTTCTTCCCTTCCATCCATCCATCCTTCCTTCCTTCCTTCCTTTTTTCTGAGAGGAGAGTGTATATTTCCTAGGAGGTGAATCCAATTTTTAGATTTCACATGGAGTTCAAATCACTAAAGCAGCTCCAAAACCTACACAACCTGAGAGACCTACAAGATCAGGGAAATGAGTACTTTCTTCTCTCTTGGAGGCCCCAGAAAAAATTTAAATATATTTTATGGACTTTGGGACATATACTGGTCACTCAACCAAAAACTGAGCTGGAAAATGGTTTCTCTAGTCATGTCTGAATCTCATGTAGAAGGACATGGACTGATAATTACAGAGAAGATGGTCTTCCTGAAAGAAATCAGATATGATCACCAGAAGAGTGAATGGATGTTAGGTTGTACTGCATACTGAGTGTGTTACCCCAAAATTCATATGTTGAAACATAATCCCCAATATAATAGTATTTGGAAGTTGGGCTTTTAAGAGATAACTAGGTCATGAAGGTAGAGCCTTCATGCATGAGATTAGTGCCCTTATGAAAGCCATTCCAGTGGGACACCTGGATGGCTCAGTTGGTTGAGTGCCTGACTCTTGATCTCAGCTTGGGTCTTGATCTCAGGGTCATGGGTTTGAGCTCCGTATTTGGCTCCATGCTGGGTGTGGAGCCTACTTAAAGTAACTAAGTAAATAAATAAGATCCCAGAGAGCTCCCTTTCCCCTTCTCCTTTCCACCATGTGAGGACAGAGTGAGATGGCTGTTAGTCCATGAACCAGGAAGCACATTCTCACTAGGAACCAAACTAGTGCCTTTTTTCTTAGACTTCTCCACCCCTAGAAATATGAGAAATAAATTTTTTAAAAAAGATTTTTATTTATTTGACACAGAGAGAGAGAGAGGGCAAGCAGGTGGAGCAGCAGGCAGAGGGAGAGGGAGAAGCAGGCTTTTTGCTAAACAGGGAGAGAGATGAAGGACTCAGTTCCAGGACCCTGGGATTATGGCCTGGACCAAAGGCAGATGCTTAACTGACTGAGCCACCCAGGCACCCTGAGAAATAATTTTTTGAAAAAGATTTTAATTTATTTGCGAGAGAGAGAGCCCAAAGTGGGGGCTAGGGGGTGGGCAGTGGCAGGCAGAGGGAGAAGCAGGCTTTTTGCTGAGCAGGGAGCCTGATGTGGGACTCAATCCCAGGACCCTGGGATCATGACCTGAGGTGAAGGCAGAAGCTTAACCAACTGAGCTACCCAAGTGTCCCGAGAAAATTTTTTTTAAAGATTTTATTTATTTATTTGACAGAGAAAGATCACAAGTAGGCAGAGAGACAGGCAGAGAGAGAGAGAGAAGCAGGCTTCCTGCTGAGCAAAGAGTCCCATGTGGGGCTTGATCCCAGGACCCTGAGATCATGACCCTAGCTGAAGGCAGTGGCTTAACCCACTGAGCCACCCAGGCGCCCCCCGAGAAATAAATTTATGTTGTTTATAAGCCACTGGTCTATAGCAGCTTGTTAGAGCTACCTGAGTGGACCAAGACAGGTGGCAAAACAAAGCAAATAAGCAAAAGCAAAACATTCACTTGAAAAGCACAATTCCATTAAGAGGGATTAAGTTTTAATAGTGAAACTTAAATAGTGAAGTTTTAATACTGAAATTTTAATGGTATATTTAGAACTCATGTAATAAGTGGTCAAGCTGAGACTTGAAATTTGTTCTATTCTAGATCTGATGTATTTAAAAACTACACTATGCTGTATATGATGAATGCATAACACCATGTATATGATGAATGCATAACACCATCTCTGAAGACTGATAAGGAATAGAAAAGGTAAACATAAGGGCTCTCTGCTTGGCGGGGAGCCTGCCTTCCCCTCTCTCTGTGCCTGCCTCTCTGCCTACTTGTGATTTCTATCTGTCAAATAAATAAATAAAAATCTTAAAAAAAGAAAAGGTATACATAAAGTATCTAATATAGTGTTTGACACATTATGGGACTCATTATTTTTATCATTTTTTGATGTCCTCATATGTATAAATGGGGATAATGGTATCTGCTTCAGCATTGATAGGAGATTTAAATGTGATAATAGAAGTAAAATAGCTTGGTACCTGGAACTTAAAAATCTTATGTATTTATACTGTATTACTTGAGATAGACATTATTATGTGAGTTATATAGATGAAGAAAACTATGCAAGTAATAAATAATGGATCCAAGAACAGAATCCCACCCTGTTCAACTACAAAAATTCCCTTTATTCAATTTATCATTCTCTTGCCATTATTGCATTATCTGCTGGAACTTGTAACTACAAAGATATAGAGCTCACTCCAATGAAAGATTTTTATACTTATTGTTAATTAAAATTGTCTAAATCTTCTTGGGCGCCTGGGTGTTCAGTCAGTTGTGTCTGCCTTCGGCTCAGATCATGATCTCGGGGTCCTGTGATTGAGTCCTGCATCGGGCTCCCCGCTAAGTGGGGAGTCTGCTTGTCCCTCTGCCCCTCCCCCATGCTCTCTCTCTCTTTCTCTCACAAAAATAAGTAAATAAAATCTTTGAAATAATTGCCTAAATCTTCTTGACAAACTCAATACTTTAAGTTTGACAAATATACAGACTTAATTTTATTTCAATATGGATTCTTCCTAAAATTTCTCTGAATCTTAGGAAATGATACTTACATGGCTTGATACAATGTTGTAGAATACTACAGCTTCTTTGGTCATCCCTTGTAATTCTTTTCACTCCTATGGTTACCAGATTAAATACCAGTATCAACTTTCAAACTTCTTGATAAATGAATTTTCTAGGTTGGAAATACAGGTTTGATCTTCAATAGCCCTTTAATTCTTCTATAAATTCATGGTCATTACATTGGTTAGGATTTTAAGCCTTACAACTATTCTATATGTTTATGAAGCAGATATACCATTTCACAGCTCACACGACTCAGGTATGTAGAAATGTAGTGTTTATTTCTCTGTGAATGAACTTAACTCTCACAGTCCCCACTTCCACTGATGGCATCTAAACTTAGTGGCTTCTTGTGTAAAATCCATCCAGTCTCCTTTGGGTAAATACTGTCAGCTGGAGATTTCCTCCTTTCCCTTACTCTGGGAGATCTGGAAGTCATGGTCCATCATGGAAAGGGTAGTTTCTCTGCTGGTGTCTTCCTGGCCTTCCATCCCTGGTACAATTTCTGCTGGAACTCTGGCTTCCCTTTCTGCACTCCAGATGATGTCTGTTCCTTCTGACCCAACTCCCAGGTGTCTATCATATACCCTAGCCCTTAGTTGGTTTACTTATATATCCCTAGCTCTATTTTCGGTATTTGGTACAATTTCTGCTGGAACTCTGGCTTCCCTTTCTGCACTCCAGATGATGTCTGTGTTCCTTCTGACCCAACTCCTAGGTGTCTATCATATACCCTAGCCCTTAGTTGGTAACTTCCATTCCTTCTCTGCAGCCAAAGAACATTTATTTACTCTGCTATAGTGTCTGTGGCCTGTCTGAAGCTTTTTTTTTTTTAAACTCTCCTAAATTAATTCACTACCATTTCTATCCTGACTCAAATGTGAATTGGATTTCAAGTCTTTTTTTACTTATATATCCCTAGCTCTATTTCGGTATTTAAAATTATTCCTCATAAGGATTTTGATAAGGTTGTGGTCGGGCAGTAAGAAGTAACCTCTAGTCATCACTTTTTTTTAAGGTTTTATTTATTTGTCAGAGAGAGAGAAAAAGAGAGAGCACAAGCAGGGGGAGCGGCAGGAAGAGCAGGCAGAGGGAGAAGCAGCTCCCTGCCCGGCAAGGAGCCGCATGTGGGATTTGATCCCAGTACCCTGGGATCATGACCTGAGCTGAAGGCAGTGGTTTAACTGACTGAGCCACCCAGGCGTCCCTCTAGTCATCACTTTTAAAAATTTTCTTTCTCGGGGTGCCTGGGTGCTCAGTGGGTAAAAGCCTCAGGGTCTGTGGATCGAGCCCCACGTTGGGCTCTCTGCTCAGCAGGGAGCCTGCTTCCCTTCCTCTCTCTCTGCCTGCCTCTCTGCCTACAAATTTGCAATCTGTCTGTCAAATAAATAAATAAAATCTTTAAAAAATTTTTTTCTTTTGCTGACTGGTCAGATTTTTAAAAGTCACCTTTTACTTGGAAAAAAAGCTGCATTTCTCCCTGCATCCTTTCAAACTCTAAAGCATCTTCTGTGGTTAAAATTAACAACACAGGAAACAACAAGCGTTGGCAAGGATGTGGAGAAAAGGAATCCTTTTACACTGTTAGTGGGAATGCAAACTGGTGTAGCCACTCTGGACAACAGTATGGAGGTTCCTCAAAAAGTTAAAAATACAATTACTCTATGATCCATCAATCACACCAGTAAGTATTTACCCAAAGGATACAAAAATTGCGATTTGGAGGGATACATGCACCCTGGTGTTTAGAGCAACATTATCAATAATAACCAAATTATGGAAAGAACCCAAATGTCCACCAAATGATGAATGCAAAAATAAGATGTGACACACACACACACACACACACACACACACACACTCACACACACTGGAATATTTTTCAGCCATAGAAAAAGGATGCAATCTTGCCATTGGCCACAATGTGATTGGAGCTAGAGACTGTTATGCTAAGTGAAGTAAGTCAGAGAAAGACATACCATACGATTCCACTCATATGTGGAATTTAAGAAAAAAAAAAAGATGAACATGGGGGTAAAAAGAGAGGTAAACCAGGATTGTTCTTGCTAGTTACAGTTAGAAGTTTGGAATTCTAATACAAACACAATAACAATAGCAGTTATAAAACATTTTCTCCCTTAAATCTCTTGTAATGTCTGGCTTTCAAGACCGTTGCCTGTGTTACAGATCTGAAACAGTACATGTAGAAACTGAGAAGCCAACAACTTGACCCTTCATTGACTCAGAGGTACCTGCTACATGGTGGAGGGAATGAACACTGGGAAATGGGGCAAAGAGGCTGAAGGATGCATCTTTGTTTAATTTGTCTAGGTTCTATTCTAATGCTCTTATATCTCACAGCTATTGTACTCTGAAGTCAAATGTAAAGCAATGATGTAATAATCATATAATGAACTTTTTTAAAACAAGGATATAACTAGTAGAGTTTAGGTGCTGCCTTTGGTGAGTAGAAGGGAGAAAATATACATTTTTCCCCTGATATCTCAGAGTAGATTAGGAGGAAAAGAAGGCAGTGAGAGGTATGTCCAGGATGTGATATGCTGGGTTGATGATGATTGAACTCAATCTTACTGAAGTCTGTTGTGAATGTGAAGTAGGAAGGAGGCCTCTGTTGAGAGTAAAGGTAGTATGTGAGAAATATGTGCATTTAAGATTGCTCTGAAATGATGTAGGAATGCACAAATGCACCAGAGAAGTGGTTCTGAATCCTGCATAAATCTTTTTGGGATGCATAGCAAAAATAGAGATTCTTGAAACTTGTGCATGGTTTCCTGAGCTGGAATCTCTTGTTTGGGCTCCCAGTTGATTTTATTGTAACCAGCCTAGTACCAGTCCAATATATTTGGGAGAATTGATGGTTGGGAGGGATCATCAAGCTATAAGATGGCAGCAGTAGGCTTTTAAAAGACTTTATTATTGCAAACACTTTGATAACAGTGGAGCTAGACAAGGGGGAACACTGAGCTGAAAATTTTTAATGATTTTCATGTGAAGATGAAGCTGTTTTCTTTGTAAAGTCAAAGCTACCATGTGTGGGGACTCTTTAGAAATAGGTTGGCTGATAATAAGCACTGATGTGGGGAAAAAAAACATTTTGGAAAGATGCTAAGCTAGTTTTCTATTTAATGAACCTAATTTGAATAATTTATTAATTTAAGATTTATTGTACTAGATGAATTATAAATAGGTTTATCTTGCTTTCTTCTAACCAGGCTAAGATTAAGAGAGGTCAGTATTTAAGGTTGTTGCTTCATAAAAAATTCTCAGTTGGAGAGAGCACTGGAATAAGCCCAATTTATTAGAAGCCTTCTGCTCAGTTTCTGTGTTGTACAATAGAATGAGGAGAGCCTGGCCCTCATCATTTCCCATGGTCTTGAGACTCCCTGAGCAGTCTCACTCAAATACCTACAAACTAAGCCTTTTGCTAGGAAGGCATAGAAATGGAGATGTTTCTGTGGAATTGAATGAAGTATATGTGCCCACATAACTTTAGCTTGTATTTTATTTCCTTTTCTCCTGCTGCATGCTTTTATTCTTTTTATCTTAAAGTATTTTATAGTCTTCCTCTGTGACCTCAGGAATAGACTGAGGGAGCTTGGATTTTGGGGAATTATGTAATCTCAGAATTATTGGATATCAAGATTGCTTTTAACCCCAGAATTTTTAACCAGGAGTCCAGGTGTGGCTTTCTGAGAACAAGTGGTGTCTATTAAGTTGTATGCCAAATTTTTGTGTATGTGAGATTTTCTGAGGAGAAGATTTAAATATTTGCTCAGGTTTTCAGAGGGGCATTTGGCCTCAAAATGACAAAGAACTAAATAAAACTTTTGGTGTCAAGTACCAGTTCTCTGTGGGAATTTGACAGTGGTAGTTGGTAGTTACTATGGATTCCAGATGCCCTCAAAATAAAATAACAGAGAAGAATAGAAGGTCATTAGATGGTACCCACATTAGGTCTGAGGGTTGCTCTGACTAATAATGTTTCTGTTGCTTATTTTGAAATAATGTTTCTGTTGCTTATTTTGAAATGTGGGCTGCTAATGGGATTGAAGAAGGAACTGGATTAGGAGGGGTTATCAAAGACATTGTAGGGCAGAGAGGGGTCATGACTCAGATAACCCTTCACAAAAGCTTGTTGTTTTTAGCCAAGCTTGGGCATCATATTGCATGGTCTTGTGATGCAGGGATATACATTCAGATCTGACAAACAATAATCTGCAAGACTAATATTGTTTTTTTGTTGTGTTATCTTGGAGTCTCAGGGAGGCTGCCCAGAAGGAGTTTCCTAATAGTGACATAATAGTTGAATTTATAAAAGACCATATGTATTTCCCATGTTGACTAAATTACTTTAGAATATTTCCTTATCCTACTTACTCCCCTTTTTTTAGTATAAGTGCTCCTGCAGTGAGCACTCCTTATCCCACTTTCAAAAAATAGATTTTATTTATTTATTTGATGGACAGAGATTACAAGTAGTCAGAGAGGCAGGCAGAGAGAGGGAGGAGGAAGCAGGTTCCCCACCGAGCAGAGAGCCCGACATGGGGCTCAATCCCAAGATCCTGAGACCATGACCAGAGCCAAAGGCAGAGGCCTTAACCCACTGAGACTCAGGAGCTCCCTTATCCCACCTTTTAATATATGTGAGTGTAAATAGTTATTTCAAGGGGGAGGCCAATGGTAAAAGTAAATAATTCTTGAGCATTTTGAGATATCTTAATAAAATACTTGAGTATATCTGAAGGATTACCCTAGAAGCTTTCCTATAGTAGTGAATATAATCCACAAAGAGCTTTGTGAAGTAGTGTTATGGTCATTTTATAGATGAGAAAGTGAGTTCCAGATTTGCCTCACGCCACCAGCTGGGAATTTGTGATTAAGACCAGATCTCTGATACAATTTCCACAAGGCAAATGTGTCTCCTTGCAGAAGATGCCATGGGGTTAAAACTATGGGGCTTCCCAAGGGAAAAAATGAACTATTGGGACTTCATCAAGATCAAAAGCTTTTGCACAGCAAAGGAAACAGTCAACAAAACCAAAAGACAACTGACAGAGTGGGAAAAGATATTTGCAAATGACATATCAGATAAAGGGCTAGTATCTAAAATCTACAAAGAGCTTAGCAAACTCAACACCCAAAGAACAAATAATCCAATCAAGAAATGGGCAGAGGACATGAACAGACATTTCTGCAAAGAAGACATCCAGATGGCCAACAGACACATGAAAAAGTGCTCCATATCACTGGGCATCAGGGAAATACAAATCAAAACCACAATGAGATACCACCTCACACCAGTCAGAATGGCTAAAATGAACAAGTCAGGAAATGACAGATGCTGGCGAGGATGCGGAGAAAGGGGAACCCTGCTACACTGTTGGTGGGAATGCAAGCTGGTGCAACCACTCTGGAAAACAGTATGGAGGTTCCTCAAAAAATTGAAAATAGAGCTACCTTATGACCCAGCAATTGCACTACTGGGTATCTATCCTAAAGATACAAACGTAGTGATCCAAAGGGGCACGTGTACCCGAATGTTTATAGCAGCAATGTCCACAATAGCCAAGTTATGGAAAGAACCTAGATGCCCATCAACAGATGAATGGATAAAGAAGATGTGGTATATATATATACGATGGAATACTATGCAGCCATCAAAAGAAATGAAATCTTACCATTTGCGATGACATGGATGGAACTAGAGCGTATTATGCTTAGCGAAATAAGTCAACTGGAGAAAGACAACTACCACATGATCTCCCTGATATGAGGAAGTGGAGATGCAACGGGGGTGGGAGTTAAGGTGGTAGGAAAAGTAAAAATGAAAGAAGATGGGATCGGGAGGGAGAAAAACCAAAAGAGACTCTTAATGTCATAAAACAAACTGAGGGGGGTGGGGGGAAGAGGGGTTGGGTGAGGGTGGTGGGGTTACATTATATGTTTAAATAAAGCTTAAATAAAGTAAAAAAAAAAAAAAGAAAAAGAAAAAAAAAACTATGGGGCTTCCCCTATATTAATTATCCCTCTGCTATTGTTTCTCTAATCCCTTTCATGACATTGTTTCTTCCTCTTGCCTTCACATTTCTCTTGCCTTCCCCAATCTAAAACCAACCAGTTACTTTAAACCTACTTCCTTCCTTAAGTGAGTGGACTATTTCCTTTCCTTTATGATCAACTATAAAAAGTTGCCTTGACTTTCTGTATTTTGGCATGGATGAGGCCATTAAGAAAATTCTACATTAAGATCTGTGTTTTCAAAGATAAACTCTAAATGGATAAAAAAACCTCAGCATGAGGCAGGAATCTATCAAAATCCTAGAGGAGAACATAGACAGTAACCTCTTCGAATTGGTTACAGCAACTTCTTTCAAGATATGTCTCCAAAGGCAAAGGAAACAAAAGCAAAAATGAACTTTTGGGACTTCATCAAGATCAAAAGCTTCTACACAGCAAAGGAAACAGTCAACAAAACAAGGAGGCAACCCAAAGAATGGGAGAAGATATTTGCAAATGACACTACAGACAAAGGGCTGATATCCAAGATCTATAAAGAACTTCTCAAACTCAACACACACAAAACAGATAATCACGTCAAAAAATGGGCAGAAGACATGAACAGACGCTTGTCCAAAGAAGACATACAAATGGCTAACAGGCACATGAAAAAATGTTCATCATCATTAGCCATCAGGGAGATTCAAATCAAAACCACGTTGAGATACCACTTTACACCAGTTAGAATGGCCAAAATTAATAAGACAGTAAACAACAAGTGTTGGAGAGGATGTGGAGAAAGGGGAACCCTCTTACACTATTGGTGGGAATGCAAGTTGGTGCAGCCACTTTGGAAAACAGTGTGGAGATTCCTTAAGAAATTAAAAATAGAGCTTCCTTATGACCCTGAATTGCACTACTGGGTATTTACCCCAAAGATACTGATGTAGTGAAAAGAAGGGCCATCTGTACCCCAATGTTCATAGTAGCAATGGCCACAGTCACCAAACTGGGGAAAGAACTAAGATGCCCTTCATGGACGAACGGATACAGAAGATATGGTCCATATATACAATGGAGTATTATGCCTCTATCAGAAAGGATGAATACCCAACTTTTGTATTAATATGGACCGAACTGGAAGAGATTATGCTGAGTGACAAAGTGAAGCAGAGAGAGCCAAGTATCATATGGTTTCATTTACTTGTGGAGCATGAGGAATAGCACGGAAGACATTGGGAGATGAAGAGGAGAAGTGAGATGGGGGAAGAGACAAGCCATGAGAGACTGTGGACTCTGAGAAACAAACTGAGGAGGGGAGGGGTGTGGGGGGTTGGGCGAGGCTGGTGGTGGGTATTATGGAGGGTATGTATTACGTGGAGCACTCGGTGTGGTGCATAAACAATGAATTTTGGAACACTGAAAATAAATAAAGTAAAACAAAATGGAAAAAAAAAGGCTTGTATTTTGTTTATTGACAACCAAGTTGCTGTACCTATTCCTTAATTCTTCACTTCCTTTTTTGCTGCCTTTTCTTTGTCTGTAAAAATCTTTTTCTAGTGATAATTTTTCTAATTAATACATTACAGTATTTCAATATTTAAAGGTTCTCAGTAAAATTTATTAAACCAGAAGGGTAGCAACCAAATAAAAGATATTTCACCATGGGTGACATTAGCAAGATGGCAGAATTGGAAGGCCTGGAACCTTCTTTCCCCCATAGACAAACTGAATCAACAAGAATACATGGACAATTTCCCTTGTGAGAAATCCAGGCAGTGTTGATAGACCCCTGAATCTGAAGTAAACACAAAATCAGCTTCTTCCAAGCAGGTAGGAAAATTTGAGCATTCTTTCATTGTAGTCCTTCTCTCCACTGCCCCAGCATGGTATGACTAGAAGGAAACACCCAGCTCTCCGAGAAGAGGAAAGAAAAAGCCTGGAATATGTATCCAATAGTCTGATTTTTCTGGGGATTGTTCAAGGGACTGGCTTTTAAAGGTAGTTTTCACTAGCATACAACCACTCACATAGCGCCACCCACCAGCTCAGTGCAGAGCAAGTATTAAAAAAAAAAACACACTCTCAAATCTTAGCTAATACCTAGGGAGGGGAAAAATGTGGCCCATATGTCCAATGTTCCGACTATTTTGAGGGATGACAGAGGTACTGGCCTCTGTCTTGCCTGTCTCAGAGCACTGGTGAGAGTCAGTATACTTTAGATGCCTGAGGGCCACTAGAAATGAAGGCAAGGATTTGCGTTAGTGTGCAATTACCTTTGCCCTGGCTTAACACAATGCCATCAGCAAAGATCGTAGACCCTGGTTTATCCACGGGGAAGGAAAGAGAAGATTGAAACTAATTTCCAGCTTTTAGACTTTTCTGTTCGTTGCCTGAAACCAGCTTCATTGTCAACAGTCTCAGAATATAGATGGGACCTGGCACACTATAGATGGCTAGAGACTACTGAGAATATTGGCAACAAACATCTTGAGATTTGCCACTGCTTCAGAAGACCCATTGTATAACAGACACCAAAGGGAACAAGAGATTATGAACTCCTGGGAGGGGGGGAAGCAATTGCCAATTCCCTCTAATTGGGAATATACAAACACAAATCCAGAGAATATGAATACACAGAGAAGTCTTTCGAGATTCCTACAGAATGTCTCTGGCCAGGCTGATTGGTGAGGGTCTTTTCCTGAATGAGATTAGTCCATGAAGACTGAGAGAAGTGGCTGCATTTTCTAATGAGCAGGTATCAAAACAAAGAATCAAGAAAAATGAGAAACAGGGAAAATACTCAAAATACAAAACAAGATAAAATTCCAGAAAAAAAATCTCCTAATGAAATGGTGATATATGAACTACCTGATAGGAAATTGAAAATAACTGTCACAAAGAATTCAAGAGACATATGCATGAATAAAATTAGAATTTCAACAAAGACTACAGAAAATATAAAAAAGAACCAAATAGAAATCTTGGCACTCAAAAATATAATAAGTGAACTGAAAAAATTAAGTAAAAGTGTTCAACAACCTACTAGGTCAAGAAGAAGAAAGAACCAGTGAACTCAAAAACAAACCATTTGAAGTTATCTAGTCATAGGAGAAAAAGAAAAAGAATGAACACAAATTAAAGAAAAATTAAAGGACTTATGGGACAACAGCAAGCAGAACAATGTATGCATTACAGGTGTCCCAGAAGGATAAGAAAGAGGGAAAGGACCAGAAATTTTACTCAAAGAAATATTGGTCAAAACTTCCCAAATCTGGGGAAGATAATGACATCAGGAACCAGAAATCCTGGTGGATCCTAAAAATATATGAGCCTAAAAAATACACACTGAGACACATTATATTTAAATAGTCAAAAATTAGACAAAGAGAATTTAAAAGTAATGAGAGAAAAACAATTTGTCACACACAGGGGAATGCCACCCCCATAAGATTATTAGCAGATTTCTCAGCAGAAAACTTACAGGCTAGAAGAAAGTGGGATGGTATTTTCAAAGTGCTGAAAAACTGCCAACCAAGAGTATAATACCTGGCAAAAGTGTCTTTAAATATAAATGAGAGATAAATACTTTCCCAAACAAAAGCTGAAGGAGTTCATCACCACTAGACCTGCCTCCTTATGAGAAATGGTAAAGGGAGGTCTTCAAGTTGAAATAAAGAGATGCTAAAGAGTAACACAAAAGCATATGAAACTATAAAACTTACTGGTTACGGTAAATATGTAGTAAAATACAGAATACTGTAAAACTGTAATGGTGGTATGTAAATCATTTTTAATTCTAGTATAAAAGATAAAAGACAAAAGCACTAAACATAACTATAATTATAAAACATGTTAATAGATACCCAATATAAAAAGATGTAAATTGTGACATCAATAACACAAAGTGTGTGTGTGTGTGTGTGTGAGTGTGTGTAAGAGAAGTAAAATTATAGAATTGTATGCAATTGAAATTAAGTTGTTATCAGTTTAAAATAGGCTGTTTAACTCTAAGGTTTTTTTTTTTTTAAGATTTTATTTATTTATTAGAGAGAGAGAGAGAGCGAGCACAGGCAGACAGAGAGGCAGGCAGAGGCAGAGGGAGAAGCAGGCTCCCTGCAGAGGCAGAGGGAGAAGCAGGCTCCCTGCCGAGCAAGGAGCCCGATATGGGACTCGATCCCAGGATGCTGGGATCATGACCTGAGCCGAAGGCAGCCGCTTAACCAACTGAGCCACCCAGGCGTCCCTAACTCTAAGGTGTTTTGTGTAAGCCACAGTGTAACCATAAAGAAAATACATACAGCAGATTAACAAAAGAAAAATAAAGGAATCAAAGCATATTACTACAAAAAAAATCAACAAAATATAAAAGAAGACAGTACAAAAGGAAGAGAGGAACCAAAAAGCTACAGGACAGGTGGACAACATTAACAAATTAGCATTAGTAATGCTAGTTACTAATTAGCATTTCTTATTAATAATTTTCCTGTTCAATAATTTTCTTATCAATAATTTCTTTTCTTTTTTTTAAGATTTTATTTATTTATTTGACAGACAGAGATTACAAGTAGGCAGAGAGGCAAGCAGAGAGAGAGAAAGGGAAGCAGGCTCCCTGCTGAGCAGGGACCCCAATGCGGGGCTGGATCCCAGGACGCTGGGATCA
>ML107459.1:15286-56659 GCA_003697995.1 Taxidea taxus jeffersonii | reverse complement strand
TGTTCATCAAGGATATTGGTCTGTAATTCTCTTTTTTGATGGGATCCTTGTCTGGTTTGGGGATCAAGGTGATGCTGGCCTCATAAAATGAGTTTGGAAGTTTTCCTTCCATTTCTATTTTTTGGAACAGTTTCAGGAGAATAGGAATTAATTCTTCTTTAAATGTTTGGTAGAATTCCCCTGGGAAGCCATCTGGCCCTGGGCTTTTGTTTGTTTGGAGATTTTGGATGACTGTTTCAATCTCCTTACTGGTTATGGGCCTATTCAGGTTTTGTATTTCTTCCTGGTTCAGTTTTGGCAGTTTCTATGTCTCTAGGAAAGCATCCATTTCTTCCAGATTGTCGAATTTGTTGGCATAGAGTTGTTCATAATATGTTCTTATGATTGTTTGTATTTCTTTGGTGTTGGTTGTGATCTCTCCTCTTTCATTCATGATTTTATTTATTTGGGTCCTTTCTCTTTTCTTTTGGATAAGTCTGGCCAGGGGTTTATCAATCTTATTAATTCTTTCAAAGAACCAGCTCCTAGTTTCATTGATTTGTTCTATTGTTTTTTTGGTTTCTATTTCATTGATTTCTGCTTTGATCTTTATTATTTCTCTTCTCCTGCTGGGTTTAGGCTTTCTTTGTTGTTCTTTCTCGAGCTCCTTTAGGTGTAGGGTTAGGTTGTGTATTTGAGACCTTTCCTGTTTCTTGAGATAGGCTTGTATCGCTCTATATTTTCCTCTCAGGACTGCCTTTGCTGTGTCCCACAGATTTTGGACAGTTGTGTTTTCATTATCATTTGTTTCCATGGTTTTTTCAATTCTTCTTTAATTTCCTGGTTGACCCATTCATTCTTTAGAAGGATGCTGTTGAGTCTCCATGTATTTGTGCTCTTTCCAAATTTCCTCTTGTGATTGAGTTTTAGCTTCAGAGCATTGTGGTCTGAAAATATGCAGGGAATGATCCCAATCTTTTGATACCGGTTGAGACCTGATTTATGACCCAGGATGTGATCTATTCTGGAGAATGTTCCATGGGCACTAGAGAAGAATGTGTATTCTGTTGCTTTGGGATGGAATGTTCTGAATATATCTGTGATGTCCATCTGGTCCAGTGTGTCATTTAAGACCTTTATTTCCTTGTTGATCTTTTGCTTGGATGATCTGTCCATTTCAGTGAGGGGTGTGTTAAAGTCTCCTACTATTATTGTATTCTTGTCAATGTGTTTCTTTGATTTTGTTATTAATTGGTTTATATAGTTGACTGCTCCCATGTTAGGGGCATAGATATTTAAAATTGTTAGATCTTCTTGTTGGATAGATCCTTTGATAGTGATATAGTGTCCTTCCTCATTTCTTATTATAGTCTTTGGTTTAAAATCTGATTGATCTGTTATAAGGATTGCCACCCCAGCTTTCTTCTGATGTCCATTAGCATGGTAAACTGTTTTCCACCCCCTCACTTTCAATCTGGAGGTGTCTTCAGGTCTAAAATGAGTTTCTTGTAGGCAGCATATTGATGGGTTTTGTTTTTTTATCCATTCTGAAACCCTGTGTCTTTTGATTGGGGCATTTAGCCCATTTACGTTCAGGGTAACTATTGAGAGATATGAATTTAGTGCCATTGCATAGCCTGTAAGGTGATTGTTAGTGTATATTGTCTCTGTTCCTTTTTGGTAATACTTTCAGGGTCTCTCTTTGCTTAGAGAACCCCTTTCAATATTTCCTGTAGAGCTGGTTTGGTGTTTACAAATTCTTTCAGTTTTTGTTGTCCTGGAAGCTTTTTATCTCTCCTTCTATTTTCAGTGATAACCTAGCTGGATAAAGTATTCTTGGCTGCATGTTTTTCTCGTTTAGTGCTCTGAATATATCATGCCAGTTCTTTCTGGCCTGCCAGGTCTCTGTGGATAAGTGTGCTGCCAATCTAATATTTTTATCATTGTATGTTACAGACTTCTTGTCCCGTGCTGCTTTCAGGATTTTCTCTTTGTCACTAAGACTTGTAAATTTTACTATTAGATGACAGGGTGTGGACCTATTCCTATTGATTTTGTGGGGTGTTCTCTGCACCTCCTGGATTTTGATGCTTTTTCCCTTTGCTATATTAGGAAAATTCTCTACAATAATCCTCTCCAGTATACCTTCTGCTCTTATTTCTCTTTCTTCTTCTCCTGGAATCCCAATTATTCTAATGTTGTTTTGTCTTATGGCATCACTTATCTCTCGAATTCTCCCCTCGTGATCCAGTAGTTGTTTGTCTCTCTTTTGCTCAGCTTCTTTATTCTCTGTCATTTGGTCTTCCATGCCACTAATTTTTTCTTTTGCCTCATTTATCCTAGCAGTAAGAGCCTCCATTTTTGATTGTACCTCATTAATAGCTTTTTTTATTTCAACTTGATTAGATTTTAGTTCTTTTATTTCTCCAGAAAGGGCTTTTACTTCTCCAGACAGGGTTTCTCTAATATCTTCCATGCCTTTTTCAAGCCCAGCTAGAACCTTGAGAATCATCATCCTGAATTCCAGATCTGACATATTACCAATGTCTGTATTGATTAGGTCCCTAGCCTTTGGTACTGCCTCCTGTTCTTTTTTTTGTGGTGAGTTTTTCCGCCTTGTCATTTTGTCCAGATAAGAATCCGCTGTTCTCCTTGTTAAGTGAACTTGGTCTTGGATGGATTTCTTGTTGATCTTCTAGAGGAAGGGCCTGTTGTAGTGATTTTCAAGTGTCTCTGTCCCAGGCAGAATTGCATCGCCCTTACCAGGGGCCGGGCTAAGTAATCCTCTCAGGTTCGCTTTTGGGAGCTTTTGTTCCCTGAAAGCTTTCCGTAGAGTTCCAGAGGACGGGAATGAAAATGGCAGCCTCCCCATCTCCCGTTCGGAGGAGCTGAGAGCTAGGGCCCCAGTCTTCAGTGAGCCTTCAGAGAAAAGCGCTTAATCATTTCCGTCTCCCCAGCCTCCAGCTGCGCTTGGAGAAAATCATGAGTAATCATTCCTGTCTCACTGGCTCCTGGCTGTGCTCCGAGGTCACCCAGCCTGTGACCAAACATCTCTGTCTCTGGCAGAGTCCCACCTGGAGTCTCGGAACCCAGTAGATCCCTGAGCTCTCCCAGGTCGGAGTCTCCCCGGATCTTGTGGGGACCGCTTGCACAGAGCACCAGCCCGTGTCACAGATCACGGCTCTAGGTAACCCCGAGTTGAGAGCTCACTCCTCGGCTCTGTGTCTGCAGCCGGCTTCCCTGCTCTAATACCTGTGAGCTCTGCGACACTCAGACACCCCCGATCCTTCTGTGACCCCGCGGGACCTGAGTCCACGCTGTCCCTGTGAGGTCTTCATCCCAGTTTAGCCTCTGGAGCAATGTCCCTCCGTGGAGCAGACTTGTAGAAGTCCTGATTTTGTGCTCCATTGTTCCGCCTCTTGCCGGGAGCCGGCCCCTCCCCCCGGGGTCTATCTTCCCGTCTTGTTGGATTCACTTCTCCACTGGTCCTACCTTTTAGAAAGTGGTCGATTTTCTGTTTCTAGAATTGTTGTTCTTCTTCTCTTTGATTTCCTGTTGGATTCGTAGGTGTTTGGAATGGTTTGATAGGCTATCTAGCTGATCTCCTGCTGGCTGATGTCGTCTCAGCCTGCTACTGCTCTGCCATCTTGACTCCTCCCTCTATATTGATTTGTTTTTATGATTCTATTTTTATCTTCTTTTTCAGTTATTAACTACAACTCTTGGTCCTTCTTTTTTTTTTCCAGATTCTTTATTGTGTGCACAACAGTGTGCCATATTCATAAATATATTTGATCTTTGAATAATACAGATTTGAACTTCATAGATTCACTTATATGTGGTTATTTTCCAGTAAAGACAGTATAGTGCTGTAAATGTATTTTCTCTTCCTCATGATTTTCTTAGATTTTCTTAGAATGCTCTTTTCTTTAACTTACTTTCTAATAATATAGTATAGAATACATATAACAGGGGCGCCTGGGTGACTCAGGAGGTTAAACCTCTGCCTTCGGCTCAGGTATGATCTCAGGGTCCTGGGATCGAGCCCCACCTTGGGCTCTCTGCTCAGCAGGGAGCCTGCTTCCCTCTCTCTCTGTCTGCCTGCCTCTCTGCTTACTTGTGATCTCTCTCTCAAATAAATAAATAAAATCTTTTTAAAAAAGAATACATATAACATACAAAATATGTGTTAATTGACAGTTATGTCGACAGTAGGCTATTGATAGTTAAGGTTTTTGGGAGTAAAAATTATACATGGATTTCTGCAGCATGTGTGTTGGCACCCCTAACTTTTGTGAATCAACTATAATTTCAAGTTTCAAGGATCAATTATAATTTGTAGAAATAATTTGAGACTTAAATAATCTTTTTTTCTTAGAAGCAGTTTATGTTGCTTCCCTAAGTCCCCTGGTGAAACTAACACTTTGAGATTATTTTAGTCTTAATTTCAGGCATTAAGATGATTTGAACCTAAACTTTTCAGTATCTACAGGCCCTGCAGTTTACCTTTATCCAGAGTGTTACTTTTTAAAGTCAAACTCAATGCCTGGTGGTCATGGTGGGGAAGGGCATTCTCTAGGGACCCAAAGAGCTCTGGACTCTATTACTTTCTCCTCTAACCCATGAGACCTCCCAAACTTCAGCTCAGCACTTCAGCTTCTCCTCTTTCTCTAGAATTGGCAGCTTTCCCCAAGGAAGAAGAGTTCAAGCACCTAGTCCTCTAAACTTGCTTGGTTTCTGACTTGGAAGTTCTCCACTATCTTAGCACTCTGTTGCCTTCAGGTAGAAGTGCTGTTTCCCACTTAATTAGTCTGCTTTTACCAGAAAGTGGATACCCTAACTGCTATCTTTCCATATCTAGGACTTCATGTAATGAGGAGTGAGGTCTTCAGGGTTCTGTGTCTCAGGAAAAAGTAACAGAATTACATTTCTAGATAATACAGGGTGATGGAGATGCCTGATTAAGGCAAAAGCGGAGATAAAAGAGAAACTTCTGTTGTTGATGACCAGAAGCTCTGGCATCCTTGCCCTTTTGCAGGGAGGAAACAGGTGGAAAGAAGGGCACTCCTTTCCTGTTCCTGGTTGGAGCCAAGCCTCTTTTAGGCATGCATTCTCACATTCACGTAGCTGTTGGTTGGTATCTCTTTCATACACTCGTGGTTATGAAAGAGAGTTTGAATGAAAAGATATTCTGAAAGCTGTTCCTAGCCATCTTTTGTTAACAATGAGAGAACTTTACAGAAAATTTCTAACATAGGTTCATTTTTCAAATCATCTGCCTTTCTGATTCTGAATCCTCAACTCACATATAAGAGGTGATCCCTTCTGGGTCCTGACTGAGGAAGGGTAGATGGCATAATAGTGTGAGCATGTAGGTCAACAGACCTTTGAGACTCACCCCAGCCCATAGATTTTATGCTTCTAAGTACTTGAAACCACACAGAGAATTGTGTCTACTGGAATCTAACAGTGTTTTGCCATTGACTAATCATGAGATGGGGAGGCAGAGAGCAGGTAATCTCATTTTAACAATCTTTATTTAACAATCTTTGGTTGTTTTCATACCTGGCTGTTCATTTAAAATACCCAATGATTTTGTGAAAAATACAGATGCTTGAGACATAATCTCTTACTGCTGTCTTTACCCTAAGTCCTAAGATCCTGCAGGGTGTATGTGTATATGTATGTGTGTGTGTGTGTGTGCACATCTGCATATATTTATGTTAGTGGCATACAATAATTATTTATCATTATCATCATCATCATCATCTTTCACTGTTTTGTGAGTGGACTGGGCCTTGCTGGGCAGTTCCTGCTCTGGGTCTCATTCCAGGCAGTAGAAGGTGGCTGAGGCTGGAATCATTCTAAATACTGCCCCTTTCACATGTTGGGGCTGTCATTCAGAACACCTATACTTGACTTCTCCACATGGCTTGGAAGGAACCTGTATTTTTACCAAGACCCCAAGGTGATTTTTAGTAAGCTAGGGAATGACTTATGGTTACATTTGGGAATTACTGGACAACATGAACTTTTCAGTCTCATGAAATTATAAAATTCTAGAATTCAAGCCATCACTTTTCTTTTGCCATATAGGTTATTTTCTAAGTCAGGAGAACACAGGTATTTCTCAGTTTCTCAAAGCAAAATGCCATAATAAGACACAATTTTGAAGCATGAAATTATCATGAATTCTGAGGCACCTGGGCGGCTCAATCATTAGGTCTCAGTCTGCCTTCGGCTAGGGTCATGATCCCAGGGTCCTGGAATTGAGCCCTACATCGGGCTTCTTGCTCAGCAGGAGGCCTGTTTCTCCCTCTTCTACTCCCCCTGTTTGTGTTTCCTCTCTCGTTGTGTCTCTCTCTGTCACATAAACTAATAAAATCTTTTAAAAAATTATCAGAAATTCTAATAAGAAGCTAATAGAATGCTGCCAAATACAATTTTATATTCAATTAGACTTGCCTTGATTGAGTCATTTTCACGTATAAGATACTGTTCTAAGAGTGGGGGTAGATTTGTCTTTATATGGCTGCTAATGAAGGTCACACATTGTCTATAGTAGTAGTACATTTAAGCTGATTCTGCATTTCCCTGAGACTCAAACTCCAACTGCTGCCTTGAGAATTGTGATTCTGGCTAGGAGAGAAAGCAAGACACTTATAGAGACGGAACTTCCTGAGACCTGCTGTGTTTGGCTTGTAGACTGCCTTGTATAATGGGTCAACCCTGGAGACAGCTATTAAGTCATAAAGTCCCAGGGATGTTTTTTTTTTACCTTCTAACATTGTATGGTGGGGTCTATATGACCAATGCACTGGCAACTTTGTGTCACTCACTTGATAGGCATCTGCATCATTGTAACTAATTTTAGCACTTAGGGCCAGTTGATATAATCACTGTATAGATATTTTGTACCTTTTTAGAAAATATTTTGAATTAGCACCTAATTAACATATCATAAGGCAAAATCTGATTCTTCATTGGGTCTTCTGGACATCTTAAGCGTTAAAAGGAAAAATTTAGGTAGTCAATTCTTCCTTTTCATCTCATTATAACTTCCAAACATAGATCTATAAACTTTAAAAAAAATTGGGCAGTCTCAAATTGATTCTTACTGAAATGAGTTTTTAAGAAGAGAATCTAGATGCTTCCTCATATTAAACAGAAATAGACCAACTTAGTAAAACCTAAAACTTAGTAAGACCACGTGGAATAACAATATTGTGGTAATTCATGTAAACAAACTTCTACATTGTTTAATGCATCTTATTTTCTAATTTAGAATTATGACAATATCCAGGAATTCTCATCTTCTGGTATGGAATGAAAAATTTTTATGGGTTTTCATGATTCAGTTTAAAGCAAAAGGAAATGTGTTTCAGACATTTTCCTTGAACGTTTTCCTTCTGGGCAGGAAGTAGGCAGTGTCAACCAAAAATGTGGTCATCAGATGGGTGGTAAACCTGCCAGTATGACAAAATATCTACTTCCCCTACCTGATGTGTTTTTTTCTTCTTTGGTGTTACTTATGTACAATTGATCCAAAACTTAGTAACACCCCAGTATCAGAGAGAAAGCAAGTCAAGTTACCATCGAAAGTGATTAGGGATGGGTGCCTGGGTGACAGTTGTTTAAGCTTCTGACTCTTGGTTTTGGCTCAGGTCGTGATCACAGCAGGTGTAGGGTCTGCTTGGGTTTCTCTGTCCCTCTCCCTCTGGCCCTCCCCTGCATAACCCCCCACCCCCAGCCCCCGCAAATGAATCAATAAGTCTTAAAAAAAATGTGACTAGGGAATGAATTGTATGTATACAGCAAGCCTAAACCATTTTTACTGATAAGAGCTTCAGGCTCTGCCTTCCATTGCAGAAATGAAAGGTAATCTATTTTTCAGAAACAAAGATAACAATCAAACTCTGCAGCTCACTCATTGAGTATCTTTAGGGAAATCTCATCTGAGCTTCTCCATCTTTATTATATATTTATTTATTTTTAAAAAGATTTTATTTACTTATTTGACAGAGAGAGTGGGATATCACAAGCAGGCAGGCAGAGAGAAAGGGGGAAGCAAGTTCCCTGCTGAGCAGAGAGCCTGATGCAGGGCTCCATCCTAGGACCCTGAGATCATGACCTGAGCCAAAGGCAGAGGCTTAACCCTCTGAGCCACACAGGTGCACCTCTTCTCTGTCTTTAAATGTAGGTAATAATATTGAAATTTCTGTAACATATATGTGAGATAATCTGTTGGAAATTTTTAAAAATTCTCAAAAAATACTACACACATCTAGGGCTGTGGTACTAACACCATTCTAATTGAAATGCATTTCTATTTTATTTGGCAACAGTACTCATATTTACAAATAATTGCATATAAATTCAGGTCTCTGAAAGCAATACTATATCTGAGGAGCCCAGTTTGAGTGTTTCATTTGTATTTCTTTGCATTCTTAATTCTGCTGTTTCCTTTTTTTCTTTTATTGTTAAAAATACAAGTATTCATTAAATAAATATTAATTACTTAATATTTGCAAGGCACTGTACAGTTCCTTGTGGGGTATGCAAAATTGAAAAAACACTGTTCTGTTCTTCACAGAACTTATAGTGTTCACATTATCTTGGAAATTTACATTTTAATATTATTAGACTGGTTTGTGGATTTTATAGGTATGCTTCCTGATATCATTCCTTGTATGATGAATAAAATTGATTATAGCTTGATTGTTGAGATTTTCAGTGTAACAGTTTTTATCAGATAACATAATGTGTTTCTTAGAAAGGAAGTTCAAAAGGACCAATTCTGTTAGATTGCTGACCTTGACCTCCTGTGGCCAAAAATCCTGTTTCCCTGTGTTTTTAAAGGAAACACGTTTGAGAAAAGCTCCCAATCCCAGATTCAGTGGTTTTCCTTAAAGCCTGTTTGGAGAGACAACAATGGAATTCTGGGAGAGATCTGACATAAGCGGATTCATCTGATCCCTCTCAGGAGAGAGAGGTGTTTGTTTATTCTGCACAGAGCACTATATTTCTATGCATGTGCTATTATTAGAGACCTTTGAAGTAGAAAAGTCATATGTCATAGACCTCCCTGTGATTAAAAACTTTAAGGTTGTTTATCTGATGTGTATGTGGAGTACATAAAAAAAGAGAAACACCTGTTTGTTGAAAATGGACTTTGAGGAATTAGGGAGCAGAAGTTTGCAAGTTTTAATTCTCTATATAGTGCTGCATTTGTTTATTTTACATCATAGGCCGATTTTCAAGTGTTTGGAAAGATGGCTTTAAAGAGGAAAATATGATTGCATCTGGAGCCCAAGAAGTTTATATAGAAAATTGTGTGGTATCTAGAAATTGTGTGGAACTGGACATTAACTGGGAAGAACACTTACCCTGACTATATACATTGTGAACATCAAATGAGATAAGCCATGTGAAACTGCTTTGAGAGCACAGCTACTGAAAAACTAAGACGTTTCTTATTTCTTCAGCTCAAGCATCACTTATTTTCAAAGATCTTTTAGAAATTCAAAACAGAAAAAAGCACAAAATATTAAAGAAATGATTTGCCATTTGTTTTTACCTCATGACAATGTATTATAGACTTTTTTTTTACACATGAACTTATATAACGTTTTTAAAATTAGTAGGTAAATACTATCTCCTTGTGTGAAAGTAATATGTGTGTCCTATATTGATAGATATTTAAATAATTTTGTTGGACTACTGAAAAGTAAAAGTCATGTCAGCATTCATGTAACATATACTTTTATTTATTCTCAAACATCTCATTGAAGATAAAGAACATGAAACAAAAGGAAAGACTCATGCAGGAGGACATGTTATTGAAGATGTGGGCTAATTATATTTATAACTATGGAATATAATTTTACATCAGACAATGAGGGAATCAACTGTGAGGGTAAAGTCATTTCAAAATTGTAAGAGACAGTCACCTTGGCTTCTGTATCTAGGAAGATGGAGTAGACAATCTTTCCCCTATTCCTCTTGCTAACTAAAAGCACCGGACAACTTACGTTCATAAAATTAATGTTAGATGACTCTGAAAATTATAAACAGAAGGTATACTGGTTAGGGACATTAGAACCTAGATTTAATTTTGTCTCATGTATCCCAGATTGGGCATTAGAGAAACTGGCAACCTAGAAATACCAGTGGGCACATACTAAAAAAGAAAAATTTTGAAGATAAGTCTTCAATCTCTAATCAAAGGACCAAGAAAAGGACACCTTAGTAAGAAAACATTTAGATAATATCTCCCCTACTCCAAGCAAACACCATAGAAAAAATTGCAGTGCCATCTTCTCCCATTGTCCTGTCAGCAAAGATCTAGATTTCCATCCTTGCCGTGATGTAATGTGATGCTCCCACCCCACTGATGTGATTTCAGTGAGCTGAGTGGGGAAATGAGAATTTCTCTCTATCTCTCTCTGTCACACGCACACACACACACACACACACACACACACACACACCCTACCCTGCCTCCCACAATGTCAGTGGAAACAACATGGAATGACTGGACTTCCACTCTTCCCTCTTGCTAGTGTCAGAGGAAGCCAAGTGAAAGCCAGGGTTTTGACGGCTGCTAAGTAGGAAGGAGGTCATCCTCCATAGTGTGAATGTAGACCTCATGGACCGCAGTAATGAAGAGCCTTCCCCAGATGTCAACAGAGGCTAAGTGGAAAACTTGGTATTAATGAGTGGCACCACTAGAACAGTGTTAGAAGAGACCTGCTAGGGATGCCTGGGTGGCTCAGTTGGTTAAGCGGCTGCCTTCTGCTCAGGTCATGATCCCCGCGTCCTGGGATCGAGTCCCGCATCGGGCTCCTTGCTTGACAGGGAGTCTGCTTCTCCCTCTGCCTCTGCCTACCACTCTGCCTTTGCCTACCACTCTGTCTGCCTAAGCTCGTGCTCTCGTGCTCGCTCTCTCTCTCTAATAAATAAATAAATTAAAAAAAAAAGAAGAGACCTGCTAGAACATAAGATTTAAATAAGACCCAGATTTCATAACATCATGCCCCAAATGTCCAGAGTTCAGCTGAATATCACTCAACATATCAAGAACCAGGAAAATACCAATTAGAATAAAAAAGGTAATTAATGGAAACCAAAATTGAGATGATACAGGTATTAGAATTATCTAAGAAAAAAAAATTTTTTTAAAAGATTTTATTTATTTATTTGTCAGAGAGAGGGCAGGAGTGAGCACAGGCAGACAGAGTGGCAGGCAGAGGCAGAGGGAGAAGCAGGCTCCCTGCTGAGCAAGGAGCCCGATATGGGACTCTATCCCGGGACGCTGGGATCGTGACCTGAGCCGAAGGCAGCCGCTTAACCAACTGAGCCACCCAGGCGTCCCTCAAAGAAAAACTTTAAAGCAGTTATCATAACCAACTGAGCCACCCAGGCGTCCCTGCAAACACACTTTTAAATAACATGTAGGTCAAAGAGAAATCTCAAGAAAAATTTTAAAATGTTTTGAATTAAGTAAAGATGATACATAAGTTACTGAAATTGATGGGATACAGCTAAAGCAGTGCTTATAGGGAATTTTATAGCCCTGAATGCATATATTAGAAAGGGAGAAAGTTGTAAAGTCAATTGTCTAAGCTTCCACCTTAGGAAACTAGAAAAAAAGAGCAAATTAAATCCAAAGTAAACAAAAAAGGAATAAGACGTAAGCAGAAAGCAAGGAAATTCAGAACAAGAAATCTATAGATGTAGTCAGTGAAATAAAAAACTGGTTCTTTGAAAAACTTGATGAAATTGATAAACCTCTAGCAGACTAAGGAAAAAGAGAAAGAACATAAATTACTAATCTCAGAAATGAAATTTCTGAGGGGACATCACTGTAGAGCCTGTGGACAATAGAGAATGATAAATAAATAATTTGAACAACTCTGTGATGACAAATTTAATAATCTAGATGAAAGGGGCAAATTTTTGGGAGACAAAATCAGCCAAAACTTATACAAGGAGAAATAGTCAATCTTAAAAGGTTTATATATATTCAATACATTTGATCAATAATTAATAGTCTTTCAAAACAGGAAGCACCAAACCCAAATGGGTTATTTCATAAATTTTACACCAAAAGTTTTTTTAAAAAAATATTTTATTTATTTATTCAACAGAGAATAGCAGGCAGAGAGAGAGGAGGAAGCAGGCTCCCTGCCAAGCAGAGAGCCCGATGCAGGACTCGATCCCAGGAACCTGAGATCATGACCTGAGCCGAAGGCAGAGGCTTAACCCACTGAGCCACCCAGGTGCCCTTACACCAAAAATTTAAGGGAGAAATTATACCAACTCTCTACAATCTTTTTCATAGAACAAAAGCAGAAGAAATATTTTCTAACTTATTCTATGAGGCCAGTATCATGCTAATATCAAAACCAGAAAAAGACATTGCAGGAAAAGAATACTGCAGACCAACATCTATGATGAATATAGATGCAAAAATCCTCAACAAAAGATTAGCAAATCAAATCCAACAATCTATGAAATGACACACTCCAACCAAATAGGATTTATTCCAGGCATGCAAGTCTGGTTCAACGTTCAAAAATCAATAATATGTACATTTGAAACTCCTATAATAATGTGTCAACTACACCTCAGTGAAAAAAAAATTGAAAGTCAATAATGAAATCTATCACATCAATAGGCTAAAAATGAAAAAACACATAATCATATAATAGATGCAAAAAGACCATTTGACAAAATCTATTATCGATTTATGTTAAAGACTCCCAGTAAACTAAGGATAGAGGGGCATTTCCTCAACTAATAAGGACTATCTGCAAAAACCTTACAACTTATAGCATATTTGATGGTGAAAAACTTGAAGCATTTCCACCAAAATCACGTACAAGGGAAGAAAGTCTTCTGCCATCATGCCTCTTAAACAACATGCCAGAAATCTTTGCCTATGTAATAAAAAAAGAAAAGTAAATAAAGCATATAGAGATTAAAAGGAAACAATAAAACTGTCTTTGTTTGCAGATGACATGATCCTCCACGTAGGAAATCTGAAAGAATTGGCATTAAAAAACCCTCCTGGAACTAATAATTGATAATAGGAAGGTTGCAGGATATAAGATTAATATACAAAAGTCAACTGATTTCCTAAATACTAGCAATGGAGAAGTGGAATTTGAAATTAAAAACAATATCATTTATATTAGCACCCAAAAAACAAAATAGGTATAAATAGAACAATATATATAATCTATATAAGGAAAACTATGTAATGAAAGAAATTAAAAAAAAAACAAAATAATTTGAGAGATATTTTTTGTTCATGGGCAGAAAAACTCAATATGTCAAGATGAGAGTTTTTCCCATCTTGATCATCAGAGTTAATGCAATACCAATCAAAATCCCAGCAAGTTATTTTGTGGATGTCAATAAACTCATTTCTAAAGTTAATATGGAGAGGCAAAAGACCCAGAATACCCAACACAGTATTACAGTATTGAGAGAGAAGGACTGACCCTACCTGACTTCAAGATTTACTCTAAGGCTACAGTAATCAAGACAGTATGGTATTGGCGAAAGAACAGACAAATAGATTAATGAAACAGAATAGAAAGCCCAGAAATAGACTCTTGTAAACATAGTCTGATCTTTGACAAGGGAACATAGGCAATACAATGGAACAAAGATAATCTTTTCAACAAATGGTGCTGGAACAACTGGACATCCATGTGCAAAAAAATGGATCTAAACACTGATCTTATATCCTTCATGACAACTAACTCAAAGTGGAGAAAAAAACTAAACATAAATCGCACAACTATAAAACTCCTAGAAGATAACGCAGGAGAATACCTAGAAAACTTTAGGCAAGATGATGACTTTTCAGGTACAACACCAAAGGCATGATTCATGAAAGACATAAGTAATAAAATTGTCCTCATTAAATAAAAAAATTATGCTCTGGAAAAGTTAATGTCAAGAGAATTAGAAATTAAGCCATAGATTGGGAGAAAAAATTTGCAGAAGACACAGCTGATTATCCTATATATACAAAGAAAATATACAAAAAAACCTTGAAACTCAACAATGGAAAATTAAGCCTGATTCAAGATGGACCAAAGACCTTAACAGACAACTCACCAACGCAGGTATACCAGATAGGAAATAAGCATAAAGATGGTCCATGTCACATCATCAGGGAAATGCAAATTCAAACAATGAGATACCACTGTAAACCTATTAAAATGGTCAAAATCTGGAACACTGACGACAACAAATGCCAACCAGGATGTGGAGCAACAGAAACTCTCATTCATTGGTGATGAGAATGCAAAATGGTACAGCCACTTTATAAAACAGTGTGGTGTTTTTTCACAAAACTAAACATATTCTGATTATACAATACAGCAATTGGTTTCCTTGTTGTTTACCCAATGGACTTGAAGAAATGTGTCCACACAAAACCTGCACATTTATAGCAGTTTTATTCATAATTGCCAAAATGTGGAGCAATCAAGATGTCCTTCAGTAGGTGAATGGATAAATAAACTGTTACAAACAGACAATGGAGGGGCACCTGGGTGGCTCAATCAGTCAAGTATCTACCTTGGGCTTGGGTCATGATCCCAGGGTTCTGGGATTGAACCCCGCATTAGACTCCCTGCTCTGAGCTGAGCCTGTCTCTCCCTCTCTCTCTGCCTGTTCCTCCCCCTTGCTTATGCTCATTCTCACTCTGTCTCTCTTTGTCAAATAAATAAATTAAATCTTTAAAAACAACCAGACAATGGGATATAACTTAGCACTGAAAAGAAATGGGTTATTAAGCCATGAAAAGACATAGAGGAAACTTAAATGGTTATTACTAAGTGAAATTAGTCAATCTGGAAAGTCTACATACTATATGTTCCAAACAAGACTCTAGAGAGTAAAAACATAAGTGGCTGCCAGGGTTATAGTTGATGAGGGGAAGTCCTGGGGAGGGATGAATAGGCAGAGCACAGAATATTTTTAGGGCAGTGAAAATATTTCATAGATACTATAATGATAGATATATATTGTTATATATTTGTTCAAACTCAGAATGTAAACACCAAGAGTGAACCTTAATGTAAACTATAGTCTTCGAGTAAATTTGTTATGTCAGTGTTCATCAGTGTAACAAATGTACCACACCAGTGTAGGATGTTGATAAGGGGGGTTGCTATGCATATGTTGGGGCAGAGAGTATATGGGAAATATCTCTACTTTCTTCTCAATTTTGCTGTGAACCTACAACTGCTCTAAAAAAAATTATAGTTTAATAAACAAAAAAAACCCTGAGTCACCATTTGGAGCTCAGGGGATTTCAAGTAAAGATTTAGATTTTCAGGTTTTTTTTTTTTTTTTCTAAATTAGAGAAGTCCAGTAGCACTGGGCCAGCCTTGGTCATAACTACAATCACGTGAGCTGAGTAGTAGGTCCTCCCTTTAGGATGATCTGCTCTGTTTTGTTCAACGTTTCCCCACTGGCTTTACTCAGTTCCATTTCCTTGTTGGGCTCTATGTGATTAAGAGGCAGACCCATCCCCAGCAGATTCTGAACCAGTTACCCCACTAAGAACTCAGTTAGAGGGAGCACAGTAGAAATTGGGTTGCCAGAAGTAAGTAGAAGGAAGAGATGAGTGGAAGCAACCCAGTGTCTCTTAGCAGATAAATGGATAAACAAAAGGTAGGATGAACATAAAAAGGGATATCATCCAACCTTTAAAAGGAGGGACATTCTGACACAACATGGATGAAATTGAAAGCATCATGCTAAGTGAAATAAGCCTGTCACAAAAAAATAAATATTATAAGATTCTGCGTATAATATGAGGGGCCTATAGTAGTGAAAATCATAGAGCCAGAAAGTAAAATTGTGGTCAGGAGGCTATGGGATGAGGGCAATGAAGAGTTAGTGCCTAATGGGTATAGACTTTCCAAGAGGAGTTGTGGATTTTTCAGTCTGTTTTACTTTTTACTTGTTGTTTGGGCAGAGTGGCAACTCCCAAGTTCCTTACATTTGCAACTAGAAACTGGAAATCAGAACTTCCTGGCTTAGTTTTTTAAAAGCACTGACTAAATAGAACGAGTCTGCAAACTTCATTTGGCACTCAGGCTTTCAGTTTGTACTTCTAGGTGTCCAATCTTGCTCTCAGAGGATTAGTTAGTGATACTTCTGAAACTTACTTCTGACATGGGCATGGGCCGATCTGCTCAGTTCCATTTCCTAGTCGGAGTTGAGAATTGAGCCTGATGCCTGCTCCTGGGTTCCACACTGCCATGCTCTGACCATAGCAATGAGATCCAGTGTGATGGAAAGATGGACTTGGGGTCACCCCTCAGCTGTGGTATCACCAACTAGCAGTTCTCAGGGGGCATTTTGGAAAATGGAATGAGTGTGGACTTTGAAGTCACATCAAAGAAGAATCTTTTGAAGGTGACAGTCTTAAAATTATGTGTGAAAATCCTTAGTTTAATGTCAGGCATCTGGGAAGCACCATTTTTATAAGGACAGTGGTAGTCACCTTTAAGGCTGGTATAAAGATTACATGAGGTTACATGACAAAAAACCTCCTACACCATGCATGTGACATAACATACAAGTTCAAGAGAAAGGTCAGTTGCTAACTAGATCCTGACACATGAGCCGTAAATGATTACATTCAGGAATTTGATACATTTCTGAATAGAAAATGCATATAATAATAAATAGTTGACAATATTTTAAAAAGGATGGCTTCCAATAAACTCATACATATTTATTGAATGCCTGCCATAAGCTCACAACCATGATGACAAGAGGAATAATAAGATGCTAAGACATAGCTGAAGGTTTAGGTGGGGAAGAAAAAGAATTATATGAAAAGAACTGGTAAAGAATTCAAGGAAATATATAGTAAATCTTTCTATCATATTATATTTTACAGATTTTGCATGCTTTACTGTATAACATGAGTGTTAAAAAAATTGTAACAATTGTTAGGAAGCCCTCTTTCTAACATAAGAGCAAAATCGTTCTTCCAAATCGTGTGCTAGGTTGTGATATGCTTGTCAGAAGTAGCACTGTTCAGGGGCCCTGGGTGGCTCAGTCAGCTAAGGAGCGACTCTTAATTTTTGGCTCACATCATGATCTCAGGGTCCTGGGATTGAGTCCTGCATCAGGCTCCCCACTCAGCAGGGAGTCTGTTTGTCTTCCTCCCCCTACCTTAGTCACACATGAGCATTCTCTCTCTCTTTCTTTCTCAACAATATATAAATCAATCTTAAAAAAAGTGGCATTGTTTAGTATGATCAATACTATTATTTATATTTGAGAGAAGAAAATCTTCTTTCTGATTATTGATCACTTAAGTAACATATAACACTAAATTTAATGAAATATTTAAATATTTTGACTCAGAATTAAGTATGTACCTTATTTTTATAAGTATTGTTTTTAGTGGTCATATAATATTTCATAATGTTGCTATCCCATTAGTTTATTAAACTATTCCCCTGTTCCTGAGAAATAGGTGGTTTCTTGACACTCAGAATTAAAGCTTGATACAATTGCAACTGAAACATGGGTGTTTAAATATAGCACAACTGGGTAGAGTTTGTGGACAAAATATAAGATAGCTCATCATTAGAAATGGAGCACTGGGTGTGGTGCATAAACAATGAATCTTGGAACACTGAAAAAATAAAAAAAAGAAAGTATATTAAGCTTATTTATTATGTTTAAAAACAAGGAAAAAATCATGATTTTATCAACAAATGACAAAAAAGCAAGTAATTAAATATAAGAATAAGTTCTAATTCCTTTTTAAAGCTTTAAGTAAAATATGAATCAAAGAAAATTACCTTGAAAATAAAGAGACACAGTTATTAGGTAGAGATAATAAGACAATATTCCTAAAAATCTAATGAATTCAACAGAAACTATTAAACTATTAAGAGGATAAGGTGGGGGCGCCTGGGTGGCTCAGTGGGTTAAAGCCTCTGCCTTCAGCTCAGGTCATGATCCCAGGGTCCTGGGATCGAGCCCCACATTGGGCTCTTTGCTCTGCATGGGGCCTGCTTCCTCTTCTCTCTCTGCCTGCCTCTCTCTGTGATCTCTGCCTGCCTACTTGTGATCTCTGTCTGTCAAATAAATAAATAAAAAATCTTAAAAAAAAAAGAGGATAAGGTGGCTATATGTAAGACAAAATACAGAAATAAGTATTCCTTCCCTTTTTTTCAGTCAGTATTGGACCACTACAAACAGAAATAAGCAGTCACTATCAAGATAGAGTCAAAATTAGAGTGAAACACCTAAGAATTACTTAATAAGAGAAATATGTGTTTATTAAAGGATGTACAATAAAACTAAAATAAATAGATAATAAAAATTCCTCATGGAAAGATGAAATGGCTTACAGGTACTGGTGCTTCTCAAATTAATGCACAAATATAATGCAAATTTGATTAGTAGCCCAAGAGCCCAAGAAATTATTTTGGGAAATAAGCAAGTTGATTCTTCTTCTTCTTTTTTTTGGAGACAGAGAGAGAGACAGAGTGTGTGTGCACAAACGACAGTAGGGGGGGGCAGTTGAGGAGATGGAGAGGGAAAAGAATCCTCACTGAGAAGGGAGGAGCCCAAGTCAGGGCTCAATTGCAGAACCCTGGGATCATGGCCTAAGGGGAAGTTAGAAACCTTAACCAACTGAGCCACCCAGGCACCCCCAAGCAAGTTGATTCTAAAATTTTTTTAAAAAAGATTTTATTTATTTACTTGACACACACAAATCACAAGTAGGCAGAGAGGCAGGCAGAGAGAGAGAGAGGGGGAAGCAGGCTCCTCTCTGAGCAGAGAGCCCAATGCAGGGCTCCATCCCAGGACCCTGAAATCATGACCTGAACTGAAAGCAGGGGCTTAACCCACTCCCACTGAGCTACCCAGGTGCCCCTTGATTCTAAAATTTATTGGAAGAATAAAGTAAGAGTTTGAAAAAGAAGAATCATGAGGAAGAATTTTCTCTTTAAGATACTAAAGCATATAATTATTTAATCAAAACAGTTGAATAACAATAGAAAAACAGATAAATAGGTCAGTGGTACATTACAGAGAATGCAGAAAGAGACACATTTGTATATTGGGTTTAATATTATGATAATGAAGGTATTTTAAAGAAAATAAAACCTCTCCCAAAATTGCACAGTAATAAAAATTATAGATGAACTGAACATCTAAATGTAGGAAAAATTATACGGTATTGTTATTTAGGGTAACTATGTGTAACAGCAAAAACATCTTAGGATCACAACGACTTAACATAGGAAAGAGTGTTTTTCTTTTTCTAAGATTTATTTATTTATTTGAGAAAGAGACTGAGAGGTGGGGGATGGGGCTGAGGAAGAGGGAGACAGAATCCCAAGCAGACTCCATACTGTGCCACCCAGGCACCCCAGGAAAGCGTCTTACTTAAGCAGAGACTGAAGTGAATCTGAACACTCCCCATGGTGGTTCCTTCCAGGTGATGATTGTTCCATTTTTTCCTATGCAATTTGGAATACTTGGTTTTATTTGACAGACAGAGATCACAAGTAGGCAGAGAAGCAGGCAGAGAGAGATGAGGAGGCAGGCTCCCTGCTGAGCAGAGAGCCCGATGCGGGACTCGATCCCAGGACTCTGGGATCATGACCTGAGCTGAAGGTAGAGGCTTTAACCCACTGAGCCACCCAGGCGCCCCTGGAATATTTGGTTTTGATGTGAGAAGAGAGCGATGGAATGTCTGACAGGGGTATTCATGGTCAGGGGTAGAAATGACACAGACTGTTATCTGTCACTTTTGGCCCCACCCCATTGGCTGACACTAGTGATCTTTTTACAACCTAATTCTAAAACAGGCTGGAAAATGTGGTAAAGCACATGGAAATTCAGTCAGCATTAAATGTCTCAGTCAAAAAAGTATTACAACAAATATAGATAACCCATTTTTAGAAACTGAGGGTTGGGAGAATTTCTTATGATTGTCTGGGAAAAAAAGCAATAAAAGGAAAAATAGATTTGATTACAAAAAATATTTAAAAACATTAAACAGTGAAAGATGTCAACTACAAACTTAAAAGGAAAGTGACAGATTGAGAGAAGATATTTGTCACATACATAAATGTCAAAACATTTTTGATATTTTCTGCATTGTTTAAATTAAAAAAAACAATAATATTAATTCATTCATTCCTTCACTCATTTACCTATCCATACATTCACCCATCTATTATTCACTTATGCATCCATTCTTTCTATCATATTCAAGCTACATTCAGTAAGTACCTATTCTCTGTTCGCCATGCATATTAAAATTAACATTGGGTTTAGCTCAGCTTAGAATAAAAAGAAGGATACCCAGATGTTTTGTTTCCTCTTTCTAGTTGATTGTTTATTTAAAAACAAATCAACAAAACATCAAGATTCTGGCCCCAGGTTCCTTGAACACACCATCTGGCTTGGCTTCCCTAGTCTCTGGCCTTTGTCTGCCCTGTAGATGACAGATTAGTGAGGAACATCCTTTATAGTAGGAAATGGAGGTCAATAAAATTTGCACCACGTTTTCCAATTTAGTATCATCCCAGTCAGGACATCCCAAAATAAAATTTGTTTCAAAAATAGATCTAGGAGGAGAAAAAGTCAGGATTGAAAACAAACAATTAATCCTCTTATGTCATTGATTCTTTGAGAAAACCAGATTTAAAAAAAAAATCAGTTTCTTGTTCAGGTGCAAAGATTCTGTTGGTAGACAAAAAAACAGAACAAAAATAGTGCAGTCAAAGAGTCCAGTGTGATAAACGATACTATAAAACAAAACAGGAAGTTGTTTAATGGAAGAGGATAATTGACCTCAAAGCCTGAGACACAAATAGATCCTGGGATGCAAAGGTTTTTGCACTTGCAAAGCATCGTATTGATGCTTTATTGATCAGAACTGACTTGTACACCATGTATTCTTTTGTGGTGATCCATTGGCTTATCTACCAGGTGAAGAGGTGACATCTACAATGTTGAGTGATAAAGCATTCCAAAGTCATTACATTACACATTAGTTTCTGTTCTAAGAAATCTAACTTCTACATACACATATCTGTGTGGGCATGCTTGTGTGCATGCATAGGTATGTAAGATTTTGTGCGATAGGGATTTTAGTTGATGTTATGAGCAATCGGATAAGAATCCCAAACCCATCTTTTTTTTTTTTCTTGTTATAATCTTCAACAAGTAAGAACTACAACATAGAAATATATTTTTTTCTTTTTTTAAACTGTTAAGAAATGTATGTTCAAAAGGTATACTCTTAAAAGGGAGAAAAATTTTTCTTCCTGATGTTCCATATGATTGGTTCGTATAAAGCTACTCTGGGAAAATATCAATTGAGAGCAGTTTCTTCTGGGAGAACTTGTCTCAATGTCAAGAAAGGCTGTTATGTTTAAAAATTGTCTTCATATAACTTAAATCCATAGTCTGGTAATTCAGGCAGAACTTCTCCTTAAATAAGGTAAAGGAAAGTGGTGGAGGCTGCTCTCAGAGGTTTTATTTTTATCTCCATTTCCATGGTACAGGGAGGAAACTAACACTCTGTGAGAGTCTGTAACTTGTTAGTGATAGAGCCCTGGTGGCAGAGCTGATCTCAAACCAGGTAACACCAAGCCTCAAACAGTTGGAAAACGTGCTCTTCATGTGCGATCCAAAAAGCTTATGTATGAGCATATTGACTTGCTGGCCTCTGTGATCCTAGCTGTCTGTAGCAACAGCCTCACGTGCCCCTCAAACTCACCCAGACAGCAAGGAAATGATTCCAAGACTGAGGACCTAGGGTCCTTGGAAGAGAAGAAGGGGGGTTGTCTTGTTTTGTTAGTTGTTGTTTTCCTGGGATAGGCCCTTGTCAACACGTTCAGACACAAAGCGGCTGTTTCCTGGAAGTTGGTCCCTGAAAAGGCCCTGCCTTTCTACCCTTTCGTGGGGGTTGCGGGCTGAGCCTCTGTCCCATCCAAGGAGAGGGAGCCGAACAGATGGCAGCTGACACCGAGAGGGCACGTGAAGGAACACTGGCCCCAGCAGGCTTCCTGAGCTGCAATTCCGTGTCCCTCCCTTGCCAAGCCAGCCGGGGGAGCCTGATGACTTGGCCTGGGACCAGCGGACTGGTAGCCAAAGGGCAGTAAATCAAAGTGAAAAAGAGGTGATATTTTAAAAGCAAATGCCATATTTGTTTGTTGGTTTTAGAGGGCAGAGAGAATTAAGTTATTGTAATGGCAAAATGGTAGGTGATATAAAACAACATTGCCTTAGAAGAATTTTAAGTTGTTTGTTTGTAAAGCTATTTCTTGAATGAGTATGCTCTATTCTTATTAAGCAAGATCCCTAACATTTCTCTAGATGAAGATGGAAAGTGTGTACATTCTGATTTTACCTGGTTATTTGTGATCTGGTGTTAGTGAGGTTCTTATCATTTTGAAATAAATAGAATATTCTAGTTCATAATCTCCACTGGGGTATTAAAATGTTTTCTGCGTAAAATTTTCAGCCTCCAAACTCTTTTTTTCCTATCCTAATTCAAGTTCTGTTTCTTCTGCCCTTGATGAGTGTTTTCACCTGGAGTCTCAGACACAGAAAAATGTTTCTAAATTCTCACCTCCTGCAGTCAGCTGAGAGTGGCTTGGCATCCCCAGAGAAGGATGCGTGGGGAAGTCAGAACTGGGTATCAGAAAGTGATATTACAGGAATAAAAGCCTGGGGGTGCATTTTACACAGAACCTGGGGGACTACAAAGAAGGAGAATCTAGGAGGCCTGGGTGGCTCAATGGGTTAAGCATCTGCTTTCAGCTCAGGTCACAATCTCAGGATCCTGGGGTAGAGCACCGCCCTGGGAACCGCTGCTCAGCGGGGAGTCTGCTTCTCCTTCTGTCCCTCCCCCCTGCTTGTAGACTTGCGCTTTCTCTCTCTGTCAAATAAATAAATAAAATCGTTTAAATAAAAAGAAAAAAAAGAAGGAGAATCTAATTCAGAGTGGAAGGTAGGGATAAAGGTGAATGGTTAGAATAGGTTCCTCAGGGAGAATGATCCTTGAACTGAGTATGGTAGTGAAGGGTTGAGCCAGGCACCCAGGAGGGAAGGGTGTGTCAGGCAGGGGAAGTGCCATGTACAGACTGAGGTGTGCAGAGCCCTGACATACAGGGCAACTGTTAAGGCTTTGGTTAGCTAGAATAGACTGTGTGAAGTGCTGGAACTTTCAGGAGGGGATTTCAAATGACCACAGCTGCATTTTAGAACAAGCCCTTTGCTCAGAGACTAAGGTAGGGTTTCCTAGCTGAAAAGGTCTATGAAGGGCTTTAGGGGTTCTGTGAGTCCTTTCAAGTTGTATGCAGTGGGGTAGGAGCATATGAGTGTGGGTGTGCACTCATGTATGCGTGTTTTCCCCTGGCAAAATCCAGTTCTTTCTTTCTCTCTTAAAATGCCTCGTAGCTCTCATAAAGGGTAAAAATCTCTGCTAGGATAGAAGAGGATGGTCAGATTGGAAGGTTAGTGCAATAATAGAGATGACAAGCAATGAAGTCCTGCATTGAGAAAGTTACTCTAGGAACAGAAGGCAAGGGGAATTTCCGAGACACATAAGAGATGATGTGATAGGATTCATTATTCAATCGATTTGCTGGGGAAGAGAGAAAGAGCTGTCTAGTGCAAGTAATTTCAAACTTAACATGCACTGAATTACTGGGGAATCCTGCTGTAATGTAGATTCTGACTGGGAGGTCTGGGGAGGACCAGAGATCCCACATAGATAACAAAGTTCCCTTGTGACAGAGATATTATGCTGTGGTTGGGAACTATACTTTGCGTAGCAAGGGATGAGGGAGCATACTCTAGGTCCAGCTTTCTCAATCTCAGTTGTTGACATTTTGGGGCCACATGTCTTTCTAATAGGGGGTGGGGAGATGGGGAGACTTTGTAGGATATAGCATCCCTGGCCTCTGGCCACTAGATGACAGTATCACTCCCCCAGTGGAATAACCAAAATTATCTCACGGTATAACCAAATTGGAGGTGGGGGCGGTCATGGGGAGATGGGGGTAGGGGGTGGTAGCAGGCACTGCTCTAGTGATTCACAGCCTTGCTAAATATTAAAATCATCTGGAGTGCTTTAGGAACTATCAGTGCCTGACCTCACCCAGGTTGATTATATTCTAATCTCTGGTGGGGGTGGAGGAGGACACCAGGCAGGTTTTGGGAAATTCAGTGTGCCAGAAGCTTTGCTGTGTGGCCTGGCCAGGGGGCAGCTCTGTTTCTGCAGCCAGAGGGGGAACTTTGCTGGTAGAGGAGCCAGTGGGGCAGGAAGGTGGAGTGAAGGGTAGAGATAAGATTACAGATTTAAATGTTGATGAACTTGGTATGCCTGAGGGTCCTTTAGAAGGAGATGGTTTGATTTTCTGGGTCCTGAAAAGCTGTGTGTCCTTGGGTCAATCAAATATATTCCTAGGTTTTTAATTTCCTCATTTGTCAACTCTGATAATATTTACTCTATCTTAAAAGGTGATGAAAAGGTGAAATAAATGGATGTGGACAAAAGTGAAAGACATCTCACACTATTACACACACACACTCAGCTCGAGGTAGAGCTTTAATTTTTTTTTTTGAAGATTTTATTTATTTATTTGACAGAGAGAGATCACAAGTAGGTAGAGAGGCAGGCAGAGAGAGAGGAGGAAGCAGGCTCCCTGCCAAGAAGAAAACCTGATGCGGGACTTGATCCCAGGACCCTGAGATCATGACCTGAGCCGAAGGCAGAGGCTTAACCCACTGAGCCACCCAGGCACCCCTAGAGCTTTAATTTTATTGAAAAAAACATACTTCAAAAATTTTGGAAAGAATGGGGCAACATTTTGTAAAATCATGGCAAGGAGTGATTTTTCGGGGAAAAAAGGACAACTAGCTCAAAGAGCACAAATTGTAATTAATAAATTCAAGTTAAAAATAAACTTTTAGTATAGTACTCTCCATTGTCCACTGTTTTGCTCTCCTTGGTTTCAGATACCTGCAGTCAACTGCCGTCTGGAAGCAGATGATTCTACTTCACACAAATCATCAGAAGCTCAGTAGTAGCCTAGGGCCACACAACAAGATGCCTACCTCATTCACCTCACTCCATCTCTTCAGGTAGGCATTTTACCATGACTCATCATCCCAAGAAGAAGGGTGAGTAGAGTACAATCAGATATTCTGAAAGAGAGAGAGAGGAAGAGAGAGAGACCACATTCATATAACTTTTATTATAGTATTTGTTATAATTGTTCTATTTTATTATTGTTGTTTTTCTCTTACTGTGCCTAATTTATAAATTAAACTTGTCATAGCTGGTATATATAGGAAAAAACAGTATATAAAGGTATGGTACAATCCACAGTTTCAGGCATCCACAAGGGGTCTTGGAATGAATGTATCCCCTGTAGGTAAGGGGGGGACTACTGTACATCAAAAGGCACCATCAGCAAAGGTAAAAACAAAACACTGCAAAAAAATATTTTTGCTGAATAAATTGATGAAGCTTAAGTATAAAAAAATCAATAAACTCCTAAAAATCAAGAAAGATAAACAACCTGATAGAAAACGTGCAGAAGATATATATATACATATAGATCTATATATCTATATATATAGGATAACCATAGAGGAAGGAATTGGAATGGCTATCAGCATAATACTTAGATGCTCAACTTCCCCATTTATCAAGCAAATAAATGTCAGTTGGAGCTGTAATGTCCTCACTCATCAGATAGGCAAAAATGCACAGAAATTGTAAGGCAAAAGAAACTCATATTGCGGGGAGTGGGGTATAGATTGATACTACTACTTTCTGAGCAATTTGATAAAACTAAAAATCCCTAATAACCTATTACAACACAATTCCTTTCTTAGGTGAAGTATATATGTTAAAAGATAATCACTGTAGCAAAATAAAAAGTTGGAAAGATCCAAAATGTCCATTAATAGGAGAATGGATAAGTAAATTGTGCTCCTTTTTATATAATGGAATAATATATACTGTTATTAAAATAAATCAACAGAGCTCTAATTATTGACATAAGTAAATATCAGAGGTGATGTTGGACAAAATGATAAGTTACAGAAGCATTCAGAGTATCCACCATTTAAAGTGTGAAAAATATAGAACAGTACTATAATTAAAATTCTATGTATTCTTACTTAAAAGAAAAAAAGGACCAAATGAGTACATGGGAATATTAAAAACCAAATCCATGGTGTTGGTTCTCAAGGGAGGGAGAGAGATGAGACTGGGGAGGGTGGCCTGCGGCAGAGAGGTTGAATAATTTGACCCTCCCCCTCCAGCCATGGCTAGAGAGTCTTGAGCCAGGTTAGCTCCCAGCATCTGGTGGTGGCAGAAATACTCCTGCTCTTTGCTCTGCATCTCTTTGCTCTACGTCCATTTTAAATTTAAACTATCACTTCCATATCCGAAAGAAGTTTTTCTGGATGAGCTGTTGTGTTCCACCCATTTATGATGATTGAACTGGGGAAAATTAGTGGTTTTTGCCAAATAATCTTTTAAATTTTGTGACTTCATTTTAAAATATTTAAATATTTTAAATATTCCTAGCACAACATATCAGTACTAGCACCTGGTGTAATTATGTTACTACTTCATTTTTCAAACCTATATTTGATCTACAGCATACTGACAAAAACATAATTTTCTATCATTGAGGGTCAAGGATTCAGGATAATTATGCTTCTTAATTTTTAAATCAACTATTTTTTTTTTTAGAACCAGTTTTCTACTCTTAAAAATTCTAGTTTAATGAGATTACATTTTGTGAGCTTTAAACAAAATTTCTTTATACTGAATAAAGGGGTCCCTAATTCTTTGGTTTGAGTCTATGATATAGTTGTTTGGTCCCTAGAAGTGTTTGAAATAGAAAGCAACATTTACATGGAGCTTCACTATTTTGAAAGTTCTCTTGCATATATGATTCTAAATCCTTCAGCTTGAGAACTTTTTGGGGTCAGTAAGTGCATATTGCTATTCTCATCAGTTTGCAATCGAGACTAAAGAGCAGTGGTCTTAATTGATTTGCTCTGAGACACACTGACCTTGGAGGTACTGGAGCCAGTATTCTGATTGGAAGGGCCTTGCATGACCACTTGGGCTCCGTCCATGAGGACCTGCTACTTAGCTTTCACAGACCATGGCTTACTGATTTGGTCCCTTCCTCTGTACTGGGATAACTCTTCCAGGCCATTAGTGGCATGCCTTGCATACCCTCATTCTGGGCAGAGCAGCAGCAACACTTGGCATATTTGGTCACTCCCACTTCTGTTCTTGCCATTTCTGTCTCTGCCACTTGCAGACATCTAAATATTGGACATCTCAGGGGGTTCTTTTGAATTGCTTATACACCTACATGCATTTGTTATTTTCTGAGTTCAGAATATCATAAATAAATACATCGTGAATAGAGAAGTGAATTTTATGAAATATCTTAGCTTTTGATTTGTGTGCCTTGCCACGGCCATAATGTCGAGAGCTAAATTATTCTCAGAGAACAATTGGTGGCTGATTTTTTATTATACTTTGGATGATGTCAATGGCAGAAGTGGTGCTACAAGAGCTAGACTTAGTGAAGCCTTCAGAAACCAGTTTTTCCCCTCCAGCCAATCCCAATCTCAAGTTATGGGCCAGTTTAGGAGCCTAAATATTAGGCAGAGTTCAAACTGCTGAAATTCAGCAATTTTACCTTCAAGTTAAGGGTAGGGGAGAGAATTAAATGAGACCTTTTCTATCTTTGGGAGACTGTGTCTTCATCTTTAAATTGAGCAACAGATAAGAAGCCTGGAGCATACTAAGCACTGTTCTAGGTGCTGGGGACACATAACTAACAAAATAGATCAAGTTGGAAGAGACAGACGATCAATTAGATAAACAAATTTATACTATATCAGTTGACAATAAGTCCTGAGAATAATAAATCATGGGATTGAGCAGGATGGTGGAAAAGTACCATTTTTAAAAATCTAGAGGGAAGGACTAAAGGTGATGTTTGATGGAAGACTTGATTGAAAAGAGGTCAAGCTAAGTTTGAAATGCCCATTAGACAACCATAACAAGATTCAGGAGGCCATTTGACATCTGGTTGGCAGGGAGAGGTCTGGACCGGAGGCACAGGTTTAGGAGTGGTTGGTAGATAGCAGGTATGAAAAACAGTGGGGCAAGATGAGAGGTCACCTGCATTTGCAGAGGCTGAGAAAAGAACAAGGTTTCCAAAAGAAATGTGGGGTATCTCAAAGGAAGTACCCCAAAACTGACTACAATGCAGTAACCAAGCAGAGAGGTGGGAAATATAAGTGGAGTGTCAAGGAGAGCAAAAGAAAAGTGTTTCAAGAAAGAGGGCCTACTTACTATGTTGCTGCTGCTGTGGAGTCCAGTAAAGTAGAACTGTGAACTAGCCATGATAGCAGATAGCTTCAAAGATGGCCCCTGTTAATTTCTGCTTTCCCTTGTGCACGTGGTTCTCCTTATAACCAATGGGTGGACTTTGATTTCCCACTCTTTGAATTGGAGCTGAAATATAAATTATATTTCCATATGTTGCTCAAACACAAGAATTAACTGCCAAACGTATTCTGAATATGCCAATCTTACTTTATCATAAAGTCACACTAAAATATTAAAAATCAAAAGTTGTTCAGCAAAAATATTCAAAATAAAAAAGACAACACCTGAGAATGAAGGGAAAAGATATCTTGACCAGATTCATTAGGACAGCTCCAGTGTTCTGTTTTTGAAGCGTATAAAAGAAGGATGTCTCATTGATAATCTCTCACATTATTTTGAATTAGCAAAATTAAGAAGGGCCCTTATGTCTGACGGTCCATGTGCCCAAATGTGACATCTATAAGATTTCTGTTTGAGAGAAACAAAGACCATGAAGGCCTACTTCTCACCAGACACCTGAGCAAATAGTTCAGAATTTAAATTTTACTGACTCAACAACCTGAGGAATGCACCAATACTTGTATTGTCCCTGTTTTAACATTGCAAATAGGAGAATTTCCTAGTATGTTACTTAATTATGTCTTAGTTTTCTCATCTGAAAATTTATTGTGGGGTGCCTGGCTGACTCAGCTGGTAGAGCATGCAACCCTTAATCTCAGGGTCATGAGTTCAAGACCCACGTTGGGCATGGAAACTACTTAAAGAAAAACTAATATTGTACCTAAATCATAGTCCTATTTTGAAGATTAAGTAAATATATTTATACTATAGGTAAGTTTTTAGTATTAATGTCATGTGTTATTATTGACTCTCCCCCAATAACATTTCCTCCCCCAATACCATTTCCTGTATCATTGCATCATTCTTGTGGAGGTTTTGTGTATTCATAAATAATAGTATGTGCTTTAAAAATTTATATAGTTGTTATACATTATTTATAACTTGTTTCATTCCTTTTCTTAAAAAGATTTTATTTACTTATTTGAGAGAGAGAAAGAGAGAGCATGAGCGGGGGGAGAGGCAGATGGAGAGGGAGAAGCAGACTCTCCACTGAGCAGGGAGCCTGATGCGGGGCTCGATTCCAGGACCCTGATATCTGGCCTGAGGCGAAGGCAGGTGCTTAACCGATTGAGCCACCCAGGCACCCCCTACAACTTTTTTTCAGTCTGGAAAATGTTTTTGAGATTTATGTTGATATATGTGTATCCACATTGATATATGTACATTTATTGATTTTCACTAATGTGAAATTTGCTTGTTGCCAATTGATGCACATTTAGACGCTTCATTTTTTTCTTTTCAAGATTTACTTATTTATTTTAGAGAGAGAGTGAGAGCATGAGCAGGAGAGGCAGAGGGAGAGGGAAAGAGAATCTCAGGCAGACTTTGCACTGAGCATAGAGCTGGGTGCGGGACTTGATCCCAGGACCTGAACCAAAACCAAGAGTCAGATCCTTTTTTTTTAAAGATTTTATTTATTTTCTTGACAGAGAGAGACACAATGAGAGAGAGAGAACACTAGCAGGGGTGTGGGTGAGGGAGAAGTTAACACTTATAATATTCTTATAGCAAGAGAAACGGGGAGTTGTTATGGGTTTGTTTCAGATACATGGGTTTATGCTAGATATGGGTTTATGCTAGATAAATAAGTTCTAGAGATTTGCTTTACAATATAGTGCCTATGGTAACAAAATTGTGTTGTATGCTTCTAAGTTTGTTGAGGGCAGATCTCATATTAAATGTTCTTACCTGCACACACACACACACACACACACACATACAGAGTAAAAAGACAAAAGGACACAAGAAAAGTGGGAAGTGTTGGATATGTCTGTTACCTTGATTATGGCAATGATATCATGGGAATTCACATATGTCTAAACTCACCAAATTTTATACATTGAATATGTGCAGTTCTTCATATACCAATTATATTTCAATAAAGCTGTTAGAAAACAACAATAACAATAAAACATCTTATAGTGGTGCCTGAAATGTATAAGGAACTAGTAGAATTTATCAGTCTATTATTATAATTTACTATTATTAATACTACATAAAAATGAGATTGATTGAGAGCTTCCTTTCTCATACTATTCCATCTGTTTTTGGTATTGAGACTTATAAACTTTCAAAAGTGAGTTGTAGAGTTTTCATTCTCTTTTTTTTAAAAAATATTTTATTTATTTATTTGACAGATAGAGAGATCACAAGTAGGCAGAGAGGCAGGCAGAGAGAGAGAGGGGGAAGCAGGCTCCCCGCCGAGCAGAGAGCCCGATGTGGGACTCGATCCCAGGACCCTGAGATCATGACCTGAGCCGAAGGCAGCGGCTTAACCCACTGAGCCACCCAGGCGCCCCTTCCTTCTCTTTCTAATGTCTTGAGTGGGTTAATGTAAAAATAGGAATTATCTGTTCCTTAAAGTTCTGGTAAAATTCACATTTAAAACTTATTAGTCCTGCAAAATTTCTGATATTGATAATTGATTCAATTTCTGTAATGTTTATGTCTACTCATATTTGAGTTATATTTGGTAGTTCATATTTTTCCATCCCACTTAAGTTGTCAAATTTATTAGCATAAAGTTGTTTAAAGTATTCTTTTATGATGTATTAAAGTTTATTATACCTTTAATGACCTATTTTTTTATGGAAAGAGTAAAATCTCATCAGTTTATTTCAAAGAATCAGTCTTTGCTTTTATCTATCCCTCTTTTATTTCTTTAATTTTTTCTTATTTCCTTTTATGTTTTTTTGGGTTTGCTGTGTCTTTTGCTAAATTCTAGAGTTGAGTGTGTAGCTCATTAATTTCCATTTTTCCTAAAATATATACTTATGCATATACATTCTTTCTAAATATTGATTTTGGGTAGCCCACGGAATTCTAGATGTGCTTAGCTTAAAGAGTCACCAAAGATGATAATGAAAGAAGCATTCCTTTCTTACCCTAGTTCCTTTCTCCATCCCTAGTTCACACTGCACAAAGACAATTTTTTTGACCATTTCTTTTGGTATTTATCTTTTTTTTATTGTGTTATGTTAGTCAACAGACAGCACGTCATTAGTTTTTGATGTAGTGTTCCGTGATTCATTGTTTGTATATAACACCCAATGCTCCATGCACTCCATGCCCTCCTTAATACCCATCACCAAGCTCACCCACTCCCCCACCTCCCTCCCTTCTAAAACCCTCAGTTTATCTTTTTATTTCTAATTCACATGTTATACTTTCATTTCTTGATATTTTAGTTTAATTATTATCTACTGACTTTCTACTATGGAAGATAAGGTTTGTCCCACATCCTCCCTCTCCCTCTATCCTCTTAATAGAACTCATGTCATCATTTTTCATTAAGTCTATATTCAGTGTTTGCATTATTATATGGCTATGTAACTATTATTCACAGAAGAGCTATGTAGTATACTGTGATACATTTCCTGTTTTGACAATCTTTTCCCTTCTTTTTTTTAAAAAAGATTTTATTTATTTATTTGAGAGAGAGAGAGAGCAAGCACAGCAGGGGGAAGGACAGAAGGCAAAGCAGAATCCCCCCTGAGCATGGAGCCTGACATGAGATTTGATCCCAGAACCCTGAGGTCATGACTAGAGCAGAAGGCATTTGCTTAACCAGCTGAGCCACCAGTCCCCCCTGATCTTTTTCCTTCTTAAAGTTAATAAAAGGTTTTTGTTTTCCTTAGTTTTCTATTTTCTTATCATTCCTTCATTCTCAAGGTCTCTTCCCTAAGTTTAAGTATTTTCTCACTGTGGTCATACACATTTGGTATTTGAATTTATCTTTTGCTCAGAGATAACCCTCCTAGAATTCTATGTCTCTTCCTTCTATTCTATACTTCTCGTGCTCTGTGCTTGCTATAGGGCTCTTGTCCAGGGATTTCTCTTCACTATCATGCTAGGTACCAGTGTCTTGACCATGCGCGAAAGGCAAAAGGAACTTTCTCCAGTGTTCAAGCTACTAGCTTCCTGCATCCTGTATTTCGTTTATGCTATTTTTTTGGTAAAGCATATTCTTCAGTAGCTTCTTGAGAATGTTGTAATGTTTATCTATCTCTACTAGTCTGGATATTCAGCATTATGTGCTGGTGCCTGTCCTTTTCTTTTATTGTCCTGAAAACTTAGTAAGCCCATTCAATTCGGAAATTCATGTTGTTCAGTAGTAGGGAAATTTCTAGAATTGTTTCTATGATAAAATCATCAGTTTTATTTTCTTCTTTATGTCTTTATGGTAAAACCCTAAATTAGATGTTAGAGTTTCTGAACTCATCCTCCATTTTTTATATATTTCTTATCCTTTTTGTCTTATTTTCCATCATCCTATTTGTATGTGTATGTATGCACACATGTACATAAACACACATATATGTTTATATATTTATATGTATATAGTTATATATTTGTAAGTATATATTTATACATAACATATACATTTGTATGTGTATGCACAAATGGGATGATGGAAAAATATATATCACTTTCACTCTCACTTAAATATAAATATTTAATAATTTTTCTTATGATTATCCTTTGATCCATGAATCATTTACAAGTGTGGAGTGTAATATTATCAAGATGACAACATACATTGTTTACTCCCCCCATAGGTAAAACAACTAACATCTATTTGTGAATAAGACACTAGTGAGAGAATCCTAGCACACAAGGGTGAGGCTGAGGCATCCACTACACCAAAGAGACCAGGACAGACCACACTGGAAGGTAAAAGAAGTGGCTGCACACTGACCATATTACCTCTCCCTTAGGACAGCACAACACCACATGGAGAGTTCTCTTCTGAACCTCAAGTTTGTCCAGTATGGAAAGAAGAGAACCCAGAGAGGGCAAGAAGCATCTTCACCACCATTGTAGGTCATTTTGTTGGAGCCCTTACTCTGATCTCAAACCATGGGGATTGCAGGAGAATCTATGGGCTCAACCACTGGGAATATGACTGTGATAGAGAAGTGGGATGGCTTGCAACAAGCAGCACATGGATCTTGGCAGACCCAATTCATAGCTGCAGTGACCAAGTAGTAGTCCCAGCCAGTGGCTTGGTTCGTCTACAGAACAAAGTTGAGGGTACATTCTGATCAAAGAACTCAGAGAATTGCAGATCTGCCTGATTTGGATCCTCAAGTGAGGAAGTTTGCCACCCTAGAGCCTGGTTTGCTCAAGTTCTGGCAAGGTACTGAATCACAGCCCCACCCACAGTGGATAGTGTCTCCCATCCCCAGCTGACCAGAAAGGTTGGTAGAAACCTCTGAAAACTGCGTGGCCAATGGCGGTCAAGCCAAGAGAGGGGCAGACAGAGCCAATAGGTTGCAGAGCAAAGTCAGTGGCCCTGTTCAGCCAGGGAAACTGGAGTGTGGGTCAGCTTGAGTTAAGATGACAAATAGAGCTTTACTGGTTTTAGAGCTGCTTTTCTCACTGTACCTAGGCAGGGAATCTAATTCACAGCTCTGCTTATTGCTGAGTATAGCTTTCAGCCTGTCCAATCAGAGAAACTAGCCAGAACATACCAGAAGCTGTGTAGCCCATTTAACACCCCTACATACAGTGGTGCTTGAACAGAGAGCAGAGCCTATGGCTTCTCTGGGCAGCAGAGCAAAACTGATGGCCTCACCTGTCCATGGAATTCAGTACACACTGTACACACTGCTCCCAAACATCAAACTGTATAGGCCAGGGCCCTGGCCTGCTGCCCTGTCATAACAGGGAAGCTAATTCATAGCCCTGTCTACTACTGAGTATATCACCCAATCCCAACCATCTGGTAAGCTTGATCAGAGAATTCAGGCAACCATAGAACCCATCCTATAGCCTCTCTTGGGTAAGAAGTCAAGCCAGTAGTGCTATCCAACTGTTCTTAGCCAATGGCACATTCTCCGTCCCCAACCTCAGAGCCTGAATAGTTGCTTCACCCCAAATAGACCATAATAGCAGGCCCCATCTCTCCAAAGACAGTACCAGCAGACACACCTAAAAAACTCAGCATGAGCTGACTGGTGAAAAACTCTCTGCCAAAGCTAACCTGTAAAGTATAGAAGAGGAGCCCCATTACTCAAATGAGCAGAAACCAACATAAAAAATCAAGGATCACAAAAAATCGGATATGTGTGACACCACCAAAGGAAATATAAATCCTCTTAAGGAAGTTTAGTGAACTACAAGAAAACACAGACAACATAACAAAATTAAGAAAACAATGCATGAATGCAATGAGCAGTTTGATAAGGAAAGAGTAACCATCAAACAAACAACCCCAAACAGAAATCCTAGAGATGAAAAAATACAATAAACTGAAGAATTCAGTCAAGAGTTTCAAAAGTCAACTCAGCTGTGCAGAAGAAAGAATCCGTTACTGGGAGGATAGGAGACTGGAAATTACACAGTCAGAGGAACAAAGAGAAAAGAGAATGAAAGGTAGTAAAGAAAGTTTATGAACATTATGGAACACAAAGAAAAGAAACAATATAAACATTATGGGAATTCCAGAAGGAGAAGAGAAAGAGAAAGGGACAGAAAGTATATTTAAAATGATAATCACTAAAACTTTCTAAACCTTGGGAAAGAAATGAACATCCCCACCCATGAGGCACAAAAGACCCCAAATAAGTTAAACTGAAATGGAAGTGTGCTTGGTTTGTAGTCTTGAAAATGTGTGTACATGTGTGTGTGTGTATGTGTGTTGAGGGGCATCGGCAATCCTTTTGTAACTGATTTTTAATATTATTAAATTTTGATCAGATAATATGATCAATATATAATTTTTAAAATATTTATTGGATTTCCTTTTGACATAGTGTGTGTTTTTCTTAATATCTCATGTATGCTTGAAACAGAGGAATATTTTCTATTCATTGGGGGCATGTTTTATATGTACTTCCATTAGATCAAGTCTATTAATGGGAAGAAAAACTTTATGGCTCACTAGTGTTTTGTCATTTTGATCTATCATTTTCTGGGAGAGTTGTGTTCAGTTATCCCAGCCACATATTCTCTTGTCCAGTCTCTTTTTAGTCAACAACTCTTTCCACCCTTAACTCCTGATCCTCTTTCTGTACGGTTTTGTTTTTCAGAATGTTATTAAAATGGAATCCTACATCATGAAGTCTTTAGGGTCTGGCTTCTTTCATTTAGGAAAATTCATCTAAATGTCATAGTGTTGCATGAATCCATAGTTGTTTCTTTTTATTGCTGAGCTGTACTAGTCTACTATGGGACGTACCATAGTTTTGTTTATCCAGCCACCTTTGAAAGCACATCTGGGTTGTTGCCAGTGCGGGGATATGAGTAAAACTGTTACAAATATTTACACAGAGGTTTTAAAGTGAACATAGGTCTTCAATTCATTTAGATAAATACTAAAAAGGGAGATTTCCTTGACCGTATGATAAGTATATGTTTAACTTTATAATAAATTTTTGAACTGTTTTCCAAAATGGTATGTCATTTGCATTCCCACTGATAATGAATGAAGATTCCTGTTGCTCTATATCCTTGCAAGTCTTGGCATTGTTAATTTTAAAATTTTAGCCATTCTAGGTATGTGATGGTACCTCTTTATGATTTTAATCTACCTTTCTTAATGGTCATTAATGTTGAACATCTTTTCATATGCTTATTTGCTAGCTGTGTATTTTCTTTAGAAAAATTTCTTTCCGTATGTTTTTCTCACACTTTTTAAAAAAAGATTTTATTTATTTATTTGACTGAGAGAGAGAGAGAGCCAGAGAGTACAAGCAGCAGGAACAGTAGAGGAGCAGAACCAGGCTCCCCACTGAGCAGGAAGCCTGATGAGGGGCTCCATCCCAGGACCTTGGGATCATGACCCGAGCCAAATGCAGGTGCTTAACCTACTGAGTTACCCAGGCACCACTCTTTAGCTCATTTTTATAAAGGTCATTTTGTTTCTTATTGTTGAGCTTTAAGGTTCTTTACATATTCTATAAAGGTACAAGTCCTTTATCAGATATTGGATATATGTTTTTTTCCTCCAAGTCTGTGGCTTTTCTTCATTCTCATAACAATGTCCTCTACAGAGCAAAAGTTTTTAATTTTTTAGAAGTCCAATTTATCAATTTTTTATGGCTCATGTTCTTAGTGTCATATCTAAAAATTTATCACCATACCAAGGTCCCACAGAATTGTTTTCTTTTCTATTTTTTTCTGGAAGTTTTAAAGTTTTAGATTTAGAATTAGGTCAATGATTTATTTTGAGTTAATTTTTGTATAAGGTATGAAGTATGTGTCTACCTTCTTTTGTTTTTTTTTTTATTTCGTTTCTTTCCTTTTTTCAGTGTTCCAAGATTCACTGTTTCTACCTCCCCGCCTTTTTCCAATTGTTCCAGCAACATTTGTTGAAAAGATAAAATTTTCTCCATTGAATTGCCTTTGTACTTTTGCCAAAAATCAATGGACTATATTTGTATGGGTACATTTTTGGGGCCTTTATTCTGTTTCATTATTATATGTTTACATTCTTTCGCCAATAGATAACTGTAGTTTTATAGTGAAAACTGAAATCAGATATAGTGAGTCTTCTAATTTTTTCCTTTCTGAGAATTATTTTGGCTTTTCTTGTTCCTTTGCCTTTCCATATGAATTTTAGAATTAAGTCATGTATATCTCCAAAAACCTTGCTAGAGTTTTGATTTGGATTGCACTAAAGCTATATATCAATTGAAGAGATAAATACCTTAAAATATTGATTTTTCCAATTCATGAACAGGGTATATTTTTAAATTTAGTTTATATTATACTTTTTAACATCCAGACCCTACATATATTTTATTATGCTTATACCTAACTATTTTATTTTTAGTGCTATTATAAGTGGTATTTTTTGAATTTCAAATTTCGATTTTTCATTGCTATATGTAGTTCATTGCTATGTGAAGACAACTGACTTTTCTTTTTTTTTTTTAAAGATTATTTATTTATGGGACGCCTGGGTGGCTCAGTTGGTTAAGCGGCTGCCTTAGGCTCAGGTCATGATCCCAGCATGTTGGGATCGAGTCCCACATCGGACTCTGCCTCTGCCTGTGCTTGCTTGCTCTCTCTCCCTCTCTCTCTGTCAAATAAATTAATAAAATCTTAAAAAAAAAAAAAGATTATTTATTTATTTATTTGACAGATGGACATCACAAGTAGGCAGAGAAGCAGGCAGAGAGAGAGGAGGAAGCAGGCTCCTTCCTTGGGCAGGGAGCCTGATGTGGGGCTTAATCCTAAGACCCCTGGATCATGATCTGAGCTGAAGGCAGATGCTTAACCAACTGAGCCACCTAGGCTCCCTCCTTGATGCTTCTTAGGACAAGTGCCCTGAATTTTCTTGACTGCTCTTCAGTCTGGCCAGCCCTTCAATAAATCTGGACATTACGCAGGTGGCACCATCCCAGCTCCCTCCTTTTTCCTTCTTCTGTCCTTTCCTTGGCATTAAGATACAAATTTTCAGGCCAAGTCTGAAATCCTTGTGGATCCCCATGGCAACAACTTCTGTACACTGCTTCGGGTCTTCTCTTCATTTCTGGAGCCTAGGGATTTCTGTTATCCAAAGTCATTGTTAACAAAAAGTGATATTATATCCTACAGTTCTATTAGTTTGTTTTTGGAGGAACCCTCCTCACCATTGCCCCAATGTACTCACTGTGAATCAGTCAGCCATGCTGCTGGAAGTGGACTGAGCACAACTTCCAGGATGACTACAATTTGGATGTCAGCTAAAATGCAGTGTCTCCCTCCAGTTTCTTTAAGAAAGAGAGGTTCGGGGCACCTGGGTGGCTCAGCGGGTTAAAGCCTCTGCCTTCGGCTCAGGTCATGATCCCTGGGTCCTGGGATCGAGCCCCACATTGGGCTCTCTGCAGGGAACCTGCTTTCCCCTCTCCTTCTCTGCCTGCCTCTCTGCCTCCTTGTGATCTCTCTTTGTCAAATAAATAAATAAAATCTTCAAAAAAAAGAGAGAGGTTCATGTCAAAGCCAGTTTTAATCCTCTCCCTCCTTAGTTACTTGGAATAAAGGCATAGAATTTAGTGGTATTATAGTTTTACTTCTTTCTCACTTGAAAGATTAGTAAATACAATGCTTATCCTTGATTTTTATTGTCCACGTGACAATGAAATCAAGGGTGTTTTGCTTTATACTTGAGAAGTTTAGATTCGATCCTTAGTTTATTTGAATGCACAGGCAAACACTACCCATACTTACGTAAGTCAACCAGCTTGCTGCTCACATTAAGAAAAAAAGTCACCTTGGGCACCTGGGTGGCTCCGCGGATTAAATCCCTGCCTTCGGCTCAGGTCATGATCTCAGGGTCCTGGGATCAAGCCCCACATCCAGCTCTCTGCTCAGCTGGGAGCCTGCTTCCCCTCTCTCTTTCTGCCTGCCTCTCTGCCTACTTGTGATCTCTGTCTGTCAAATAGATAAATAAAATTTTGGAAAAAAAAAAAAAGTCACCTTCCCAAGATCACCAGTAATTCCTATTGGTGAGGCTTTTCAAATTCCCAAAAAATCAACAGTAGAGGAACATTCTGAATTAAGTGTCTCACATTTCTGCTCTTTGGTTTCATGAAGAAGTTGCTTTGCAGGAGTTCAGGCATGCTTCCATTCTTCGATGATGTCCTCAGGAGGGATGTGACGAAGATGAAATGGAGGAGAAATAAGATGTTCTTAGATTATTAAATCCTTAAGTTATCTCACTGAAATAAAAATATAAATGTTAGGTGCAAACAGTCTCCTTGGTAAGAGAGTGAATTTTTGGTGTTTTACTAATTGCTAACATATTTGACTATATATTTTTACTTGATTGACTTTCTTTCAGGGAAGGTCAGACCTCTAAAGGGAACTTGACTGGGTAAAGCAGCATGTCTTTAATCTGTAAGATGTGGTTTATTAGGACTTCATATTGTATTTCTCTGGCCCTTCAAAGTAGTCTCACCCAGCAATTAGCTTGGAGATGAGTCTCATAGTGTAAGAAGTGGAAAGGCTTTGCATGAAGACATGCCTCTTAGTTGGTCAGTTTTTTTTTTTTTTATCTGTAACATAATGTGCTCTATTAAATTGGCTCTTAGGTTTTTTCAAGGTTAAGAAAGAAGTATAGTCATAAATCAAAATTCAGAGGCATTATGAGGTTGAGGTGCTATAATTCTGGATTTGATATACTAAATTGATAAAGATTACCAGGTAGAAAACCTCTCTTTGGTTCCTGAAAGGGACATCAGGGAGAACTTGTCAGATCCCACTTTTGCCTGCTCTTTTTTTTTTTTTTTTAAAGATTTCATTTATTTATTTGAGAGAGAGAACACAAATGGGAATGGGTGGACGGGGAGAGGGAGAAGCAGACTCCCCACTGAGAAGGGAGACTGATGCAGGGCTTGATCCAAGGACCCTGAGATCACGACCTGAGCCAAAGATAGATGCTTAACTAACTGAATAAGCAAGATAGATGCTTAACTTAACTAAAGATAGTTGCTTAACAGGCACCCCTCTGCTCTTGTTTTAGAGAGTCTGCTTCAAGAGTTTTAGGGACAGTTTTAATTACCCATTTACATATAGGCTGGCCTCTCAGACCTTCTGTAGGATTCAGGTATCATTGTTTTGAGTCTCAAAACTTATCACTAGTACATGTTTATTGACTGAATAAATGATGGTACTGTTTTTGTCACATTTTTACTTCCAGATCCTGAGATCTTCGTTTGGTTTGGGAAAAACAGTAATATTCCTGATACTGGTAACCCCAGATGACTATTGTTTCTTATTATAATTTTTAACTCTGTCTTACCATCCTCAACCCTAACAGACCCTACATGGGCACTCTCAGCTGATCCCTACTTCCTAACCCAGATTATTAGTCATCATCATTAAAATCATATTGAAGACTTATACCTGATCATGTGCTTGAATTGTTTCCTTGGTCCTAAGCTGTCTTGCATCCTAGAAGGAAATGGAAATCTGAGTCACTTGGGAAAGGCAGCACCACCTTACATCTGAAGGAGATTGGATCCAGGTGTGGAAGAAGTGGGCCAGAGTGACCAGGACATCAGTGCCAGCATCAGTCAAGATTATGAAGAGGCTGCTTGGCCAGTGTAGCATTGCTTCCCTATTTACAAATGCTCATATTAAATCTAAGATTCCTTAAAGATAATTTCCAAGGCATAGAAGAAAAGGAAATTTTTCTTTCAAACTGGCAACTATGGATGGAAGAAAGGACTAAAAAAAAAATTTCTCTTTAACTATGTGGCTCATTAAAAAAATATTTTTTCTGGGCCACTAATCAAATATGGATATGATGTTACATTTATTATTAACAGTGGTGAACAAAAGGAATAAGGTCAGTCTGATTTTACTTTGAGACATTATGAGAAGACAAGATTCACTGGGCAGGTCAAGAGAGTGATGCCAGTACTCCGTAAGCCCCTACGGGCCACTACCTCTCCATAAACTTCTCTGTTTTCAGTAAATTGAGGTGCACTGATGCTTATGCACCACAAGATGGAGCCTTCAAAGCAGCTTATTTCCTAGTGCTTCCTTCCCATTTCCCCCTTTGGACAGTGAAGGTATGGGTGTATGAGTGCTTGAGAAAGCAAAGCCATTACAACCATAAGGAGGTGCGCAGACTTGAAGAGGATCTAGAGCATTGTTCTAGTCATTGTCATAATGAAAACTGATTGGTTCTTGGCCCCATCCTGATGAACACTGTTGTCAGCATCTTCTAGGAAGATGCAAGAGACAGGCTTAGCAAGTGTGTGATGACACAGAGCCAGGGAAGATAATTGGAGCATTTGGATGATATTGCAAAGATTCAGAAACTTTTCAATGGGCTGAAATCTACAAGATGATAGTGAACAGGAGTA
>ML107459.1:0-14886 GCA_003697995.1 Taxidea taxus jeffersonii | reverse complement strand
GGACTACCATTCCAACGATTGCTTGTTGTCTGTCCTTGACAAGATAAGGAGCTCCTGCCAGGGTGTCCATGAATTTAGTTACAAAGCACATTGTTCAGCAAAGACAAACAAACAAAACTTCCCTGGTGCAAGAAGTGGGGCACTAGCCTATGTTCCAGCATGAACTCTTCATCTCATGGAGGGTGTGCCTGTTGAGTGGCCTGTGCCTGGGCCAAACTGGCTTGGCCTCTTCATGTGATGGATAACAATCATATCTAACATAAAGGGTTGACACGGTGAAGGTTAGCGTATCACGCACATTATGTTTCCCCACACATGCTATGTGCTAACTACATGGAAGTAAGTATACTGTGTTTCTCCTTAATACTTCTTTAGGGAAAATACTGTTGTTACCCCTACTTTGTAGATGAGGAACTGAAGGGAGTGTCAGCGAAGCTTAATTACGTCCTGTGGTCATGCAGCTCCTAGGTGCCAGAGCCAAGTCTTGAAACCAGATTTTCTGATTCTAAGTTTCAAATAAGCGTTTATCCATTATAGCATGCTGCTTGTTCCTAGTTGGACTAGACTGTTGGCTTTAACGTTTTTTGACCAAAACTTTAATTATGCTCATAATTTAGTACGTACATGCGAGCACACGCACATAGAAACATGCATATATAGATCTGAAATGAAATTTTCATGAGGTAATACTTGCCCTCTATAAGTGCAATGCATTGATATGTCTTAGTCTATTTTATCATTATTTTTGTTTTTTTAATTTCAATTTTTTCAAATATTTCATTTCATTTTTAAAAGGAAAAGCTGGCAGTGACCTACTGGATTGATTTCATGGCCCACAAATGGACTGTAACCCACAATGTGTACTAGAAATATCAACAGACTATTTAGTTCTAAAGTTCTCTAATTTGCCTAGAAAACAAGCAAACAAAATAAACAATAGCTTTCCATCCCAACTCCCTTAGTCTAGAACAGAAGTCCCAGGCTTGGGAGAGGTTCATGTGAACAAAGAGTAAGGATTTTAGCCTACGTCAATAGATGGAAACAGGGCAGTCTGGCAGCAGAAAGCTCACTTTATCCCTCAGGAGTTCTGCATTCCCTTTTGGGTCCTTTACTTAGACAGAAATCAACACAGTCAAGGTGGGGAAGGGTCTGAAACTATTTAAGCAGCCAGGAATGATTAATCTTATTTTGAAGGAAAAAAGTCTGTAAAGACTTATTTATATCTACATCTATATCTACTGACTTACCTACCTACCTATCTACCTATCTGGATATAAAATGACAATAGATCCCTAAGTTAGTAGAATTATCTTGCAGGATTCAATAGGTCTTGGCCACTCTGATCATTATCTCACAGAACGATTACTTCCATTGCATTTTTGGATTTTGATGTCTGAAGTGAGAATCCTACAGAATGATTGTAACTCCACTTCCCTCCTCTGAGAGGCCACTAAAGACAGGAAACTGCTCCTCCCAGGGTGAGAGGAGGAGCTCTCTTGCTTGGCGTTGGCAGGACTTTTGCTCAGCTTCAAAGGGGTTTGCAAGGGTGGTGGCAGACTCCAGCCCAGGCTGCGCCTTGGAACAGGGACATTCCTTTGCCTAGAGCCTGGCCCGACCTTGTGGGAAAGCCCCCAGTTCCTGGTACTTCGGGCTGGTAGGAAGCACTTGCCTGGTTGTTTCCCTCCCTTGTCAGCTCTGCAGAGAGCTGATTCTCCATGTGAGTCAGGAAAGGAGGCAGTGAAAGACTGAACAGTCCCTCAGCAGGTTTGCATGGGGCCTCAGGAGTGCCTGGAGCTGGAAATCCCCCTGGAAGGTGATTACAACAATAGAGGTTTGCGCTGCTGCAGCCGCTGGGGTAGGGCATTACATTGGAACAAGGAGCAGCAGATTTGTTGGTAGTTTATTCAGGAAGGAAAATTCAGGAAGGAAAGGGGAGAGGGGAGTCAAGAATGACTCAAAGGTTATATGGTTGGGAAATCGGGAGCAAAGTAAGGTCACCAAACAAAGTGGAAAAACAGAAGTGGCATAAATTGTGAGGGGAAGGATAGATACTTTTGATGGTACTATGTGTGTGATTTAGAGTCAGAGCTGTGTTTGTGAAAGTTTGAAATGAAGCTGGACGGGTTAAAGTATATCGATTTTGCTGTTGAACTGTTTACTATCCAGTGTTAAATTCAGACACTTGGAGCCAAATGTGATTATATTTGAGAGTGAGGTGACTCTTAATGATGTTGGAACTGCTTGGATAACATATTCACACACTCATTCATTCATTCATTCATATCTGTTAGCATCTCAGATTAGCATTCAGAATGTAATTGACACATTCATTTTTGGTGGTTCTTTATGTAGAATTAAAATAAACAGGCTAGGGACACCTGGGTGGATCAGTTGGTTAAGTGTCTACCTTCGGGTCAGGTCATGATCCTGGAACCCCAAGTCCGGCTGTCTGTCCAACTCCCTGCTCAGTGGGGAGTCTGCTTCTGCCTCCCCTCCCCAGGCCTGCTCCTGCTCTCTCACTCACTCTCTCTCTCAAATAAACAAAATCTTAAAACAAGAACAACAATGACAGGCTAATGAGGTGCTTTCTGTAGATGACTGTCCACATTTTATTTCTGATGCCTCAGGTGGATTGAGTCAAATGACATTGGTTATTCTAGATTGAGTTTTGTCAGGTGACATGCAGGGAGGGCTGCTGAAGCAGAGGAAGTCTTGTGCATGTGTGCCTTGAAGACAAAGTAGGGAGGGATGAACTGATGGATATGATGATAAAAGTAACGGTTAACACTTATCAGGCATTCCCTATATGCTCAGTGGTATTCTAAGCACTATATGTAATTACCTAATTTGATCTTCAACAATCCAATTAAATAATTACTATTAATACCCTCCTTTTATAATTAAGGAAACTAAAGCATAGAGAGGCTAGTGAATTTGCCCAAGGTTGCAGAGCTGGGATGGCCTGACCCCTAAGCCATACCATGCATACTAAGTAGGAAGGTATTTGTTCTTGCCTGGCTTGATAAACTGACATAAGGCAACTAGAAATTCAAGCAGTAGTTGGAAGAGAGGAAGAAACTTAAAAAAAAAAAAAAAGATTTATTTATTTATTTATTTGATAGAGAGTGCACAAGCAGGGGGAGCAGGAGAGGGAGGAGCAGGCTCCCTGCTCGAGCCTGATGTGGCCCCTGATCCCAGGACCCGTGGGTCATGATCTGAGCTGAACACAGATGCTTAATCAACTGAGCCACCCAGGCGCCCCAAGAAACTGTTTTCTAAGAGACAGTGCTGCTTTGAGTGCCCAGCTGAAAATGTGTGATCCAACACTGGGGAGAGGGACATTCTCCTCTCATCCAAAGATTGTAGGCAGGTTGTGGGCTTCCAGCAGGGAAAGCCGTAGCCCTTTGAGAAACTTCACAGGCACACAGAGCCAGCAGCCCAGCCCCAGGAGGAGCCTCTTTCAAGTTCTCCTGTGCAGTGGATTTCCATGGGGAAGGGGATTTATTGATTCAGGCCTGGGTAGCCTCCCCCTGGACTCACCTCATAAGCCCAAGGGGATCGTGGAAGAGGACAGTTAGAAGCTTATCAAGAACTAAGATTTCTATAGCCACTCAAATAAGGCCTCACAAGCTAGTATACCTTAGGAAAATGCAACTTAATTGTACCCACAAGTAGGTGAGGTCTGGATGTTCGCTGAAAACATGAAGACTATCCATTCTAAAAATAAATCTTTATTCAATTTTATTCTATTGTTCTAAGTTCCTAAAACCTGTTCTGAAGAACACATGAGAGAATATTTTCTATCAGGAAAATAAACTTGCTTTAGTTGTCATATGTATTGGGAGGAGCCTGTTTCTCGACCATGTGTATGTGTCCAGAGCCCAATACACCACAGTCAATGGCACAAAACAGGTGCTCAACAAACAGCCACCAGCTGAACATTTCACAGATAAGTGGAATGTGAAATGTAGGTTTTTTTCTTGTTGTTATTTTTTTTTAAAGTAACCTTTACCCCCCACCCCCAAGGTGGGGGATCAAACTCACGACCCTGAAATCAAGTCTCAAGCTCTACCCAGTGAGCCAGCCAGGTGCTCCGGCAACATAGGTGTTGCAGGGGATAAATGTAAGGTTCTTCCCGGAAGCTTTTAGATGTTACATGAGGAAATGCTAATTGGAAACACCTGGACAGTGACCCAACAAGCAGTTATTACATAAAAATGAAGAAGTCACTGTAATAAAATAGCAAACAGAAATGAGGAGACACAACACTTTTAAGCCAGAGTAGGGGGAGAAAAGGCAATAGCACATTTAAATTCTGCTGAGAAATGTCTTTAAGAGATAATTCAGGTTTTAAAGTTTTCACCAAAAATTCCAATCTTAATTTATAGGGGGGGAAAAAAAGTCCATCAACCAGGATCCCACTACTCCAACATATCAGCTAAATTTAAACATGTTTTCTTACTGGATAGGTGCCCAATCAATTTGCGTGGAACTTCTAGTTGTAGAGTTCTATTTACCTTCTGAGCTAGAGTGGCCATTCCTGAAAACCAGGTTTCTCTGTGAAGACAGGAGAGCATCTTCAGAAGGTGGTGTTGGGTGGCAGAAGCCCCTTCCTGCCTGAGGGCTCCTTGCAGCTGCTAAGGAGCGGAGAGCCAGGTGCCCCACTGTTTCACTCCCTACCACTGGCAGCTGTCCCTGGCCCCATTTGAGGGAGTGGAGAAGGGAAACTACTGATGAAATTAGAAAAGATTATCTCCTTGAGCTCAGATTAAATTAGCTCACAAGTGACCCAAGGGAGCTTTCTTTTTAAAAAATTGTGCCAAAATAGACATTGTGTAAAATTGACCATCTTAGCCATGTTGAAATGCACAGTGCAGTACATTCCCATTGTTGTGCCACCAACACCCATCCATTCCCCCACGGGGAGGGGGGGTCATCTTGCAAAACTGAAACTCAGTCCAAGGGAACCTGTGGTACCACTGTCCCTTAAACTTTTTTTTTTTTTTAACCAAATTTTGCTTTCTTGTTGCTTTCAAAAAGTCTAGCGAGAAAGAAACAAAGTAATATGAAATGTGCTGTTTTTCATAGATGTGGTTGTCATGTTGGAACAAACGTATTTGTTAAGATCCATTTTAAGCCTGCACACTTACAAATGAAGCATGACCTCTAAAAAGCCTCAAGAATACCTTTATAAAGAGCCACAAAAATCAACCAAAGCTTCCAGGGGTTATGGTACTGTGAAAAGAACTATTTTATACTAAAGAATTTGTCTGGTCTTCGTCCTGGGTTTCTGATGGCTGGGGGTTGTCTCTGTTATGCTAACTAGATGACTCAGAGGAGCTCCTAGAAAGCTTCAGGATGGGGGCTGGTCCTCAGAAAGACAACCTTGTGATTAAAGGGTTGGGACTCTCAGCCACCTGACCTCTGGCTGGGAAGAAAGGCTGAAGATTGAGTTCAGTTACATTGCCAGTCATTTACTGAATCATGCCTGCATAATGAAACTGCAATAAATAACATTGGACACAAAGCTCAGTGGAGCTTCTTGGTTGGTGAACATGGATAGGCAGGGAGGGTGATGTGTGCTGAATCCACAGAAATTCAAGGCTTCATTACTTCTTGCTCAGAGCTTTAAATGTGGTATGTGTATTAGTCTGGGTTCTCTAGAGAAACAAAACCAATAGGAGAGTAGACACACACACACACACACACACACACACACGCAATGAAATTTTCTGGAAGGAGTTGGCGTACATGCTCATGGAGTCTAAGAAGTCACAAGAGCTGTAGTTGGCAAGCTAGGTATCCAGGAGAGCCAATGGTATAGTTCTAGTCTTAGTCCAAGTCTGACATCTGACAGGGGGAGAGAAGACTCATGTTCCAAGTAGAAGACAGGAAGGCAGAAAGAGTGAATAATTCTACCTTTCTCAGACTTTTTGTTCCATTTAGGCCTTTAATCTTTAGATGAAGGACACTTACATGGGGGAGTGCAATCTGCTTTACACAGTCTACCCATTAAAATGTTACTCTTATCCAGACACACCTTCACAGACACACCCAGAATAATTTTTAAGCAAATATCTGGGTACCTGATGGCCTAGTCAAGTTGACACATAAAATTCACTGCCGCTGTAGGCAACTGTTCGTTACTGCTGCTGTAATAAATCACCACAAACGTAGTGGCTGAAAACAACATAGGTTTATCATTTTACAGTTTTGGAGGTCACTAGTCCAAAATGGGTCTTATTCATGGGCTAAAATCCAGGTATCTAAGGACTGCATTCCTTCTGGAAGGTCTAGGGGAGGATCGATTCCTTGCATTTTTTAGCTTCTAGGAACTGCCTGCCTTCCTTGGATTGTGGGCCCTCCCTCCATCTTCAAAACATAGCATCTTCTAATCTCTCTCTGACTTTGGCCCTCCTGTCTCCCTCTTATAAGAATCCTTGTGGGGAGGGGTGCCTGGGTAGCTCAGTGGGTTAAAGCCTCTGCTTTCAGCTCAGGTCATGGTCTTGGGGTCTTGGGATCGAGCCCCGCATCAGGCTCTCTGTTCAGTGGGGAGCCTGCTTCCTCCTCTCTCTCTCTCTCTGCCTGCCTCTCTGCCTACTTGTGATCTTTGTCAAATTAATAAATAAAATCTTAAAAAAAAAAAAAAGAATCCTTGTGGGGAGCCTGGGTGGCTCAGTTGGTTAAGTGTCTGGCTCTTGGTTTCAGCTCAGGTCATAATCTCCACGTCGGAGAGGAGCCCTGTGCAGGTATAGAGCTCTGCTTTCAACAGGGAGTCTGCTTCCTCCTCCCTCTCCCTCCACACCATCCCACGATGCGCTCTCTCAGTCTCTCTCTAGAATAAATAAATCTTAAAAAAAAAAATCCTTGTGATTACACTGGGCTCACCAAGATGATCTAGATAATTCTCCCATCTCAAGATTCTTGGCTTAATCACATTTGCTGTGTCTTTCTGGACATCTTTTGGGGCTATTCTTCTACCACAGCAATTAAGAAATACTGTTGAATTGATGAACTATTAGTATAGTCACTTAACAGGTTTCTTTATATTCAGTTTCACTGCCTTCAAGTTCAGTCATATCATCAGAATGATAACTATAAAAAAATACCATGTACCTTCTCTGTTAAAATTTTTTAGTGGCTTCTCATAGGCTGTAGTATAAATCCAAACTCCCTTCAGAGGGTGGCCCCTGTCTACCTTTCTAGCAACCTCTCTATTGCCTCACTATATGTATATAATGTTAAATGATAGGAAATTACCGGAATTGACAATTTTTGACTTACAAAAATCGGAATTTATGCAGTTCAACCTAATACCACCATTAGCCACATTGATACACTGTACTTAATTGTCTCAGGGCACCAAGCTTTCCTGGATCCCATGTTTTTGCAGATCCTGTTCTCTCTTCTCCCTTTCCTGATATAAATATATCCCAAGCAAATTGCTGCACAGATTATGAGTACCTAATGTGATAAGACTGTACATGGTTTTTTATTTCAGTTTCAGGATATAATATAATCTTTAGCACTACAGACTATCTGTCTTTAAATATTATAATATTATAATCGTGCATCCTAAGTTACATCAGGACCCTTCCCCTGCTGTGAAGTCTGGGATCAGGCTGGCCTTTAGTAACTATGCAGAGAGCAAGAGGAGGCTGATGGAATTTTTTCAAGCATCTATAGATCTGTTTGGGAGCCCATTGAATTTGTAATCCTCAGAATGTGTGTATCCAGTCAAATAGGTCTTCAATAAAGGTTTGTTGAGTGAAGGAATGAAAATAATTTCCTTTGTCCCAATGTTCACTTAGATTGTGAACCATGACCGTGTGAGTATAGTAGCTGCTTTTTGGTGAATTAAACAGTAAAGAGGCCGAGTTTGAGATCAGACTCAGCTACTAAAGGGTGTCTGATCTCAGGAAAACACTGTATCTCTTTGGGCCCAATGTCTGTTTCCATGAGACCAAGTGCCCTTCACTTTGACCCTTTGTCTTGCATTATTCTTTGATTTTCCAGCTAGTCAGTGATGTTATCTACTGCCTGGAGCTGTTGCGGGGGGGTTGGGGGTGTCCCTCAGCACCCTACAAAAAAACAACCTTTTTGTAAGGTTGCTGTGTAACTGGATCCTGGGAGGGTGAAGGGAGTGGTGTATTTTTGGTACCTGTGCACTTTCTTTACTTGATGGGGTTTTAAGTGTAGGTTGGAATGTTTTCTGTGAACATTGCCCATTGTGTTATTCTTTGTTGTGACACACCACTAAGGATCTGACTTTTTCTAAAATCACAAGTTATACTTTTTATCAGAGTGCACCAAAGCATATTATTGGAAGCTTTTCTGAATATTCACTTAACTCTAATTCTAATTCATGAAGATCTAGCAGGCATACCCTCTTTATGACTGATACTTTGCTGGGAGCTTTCAGTTATTCTGTTTAAGAATCAGAAAAAAAATCCTACCAGGAGGGACTATTAGCCTCATTTTAAAACAGAGGTTTAGAGAAATTAAGGGCATTGTTGAGATTCCTTTACTAAAAGAGACAAAATTACTGGTGTATATATGTGATTTCTTTTACAAGATATGAAATATACAAATACATAAATGAAAAAAAAATATGTTCAATACCTACCACTCAGTAAAAATATTCTTCAGGGGGCACCTGGGTGGCTCAGTGGGTTAAAGCCTCTGCCTTTGGCTCAGGTCATGATCCCCGGGTCCTGGGAACGAGCCCCGCATCAGGCTCTCTGCTTGGTGGGGAGCCTGCTTCCCCCCTTTCTCTGCCTGCCTCTCTGCCTACTTGTGATCTCTGTCTGTCAAATAAATAAATAAATAAATAGATAAATAAATAAATAAATCTTAAAAAAAAATTCTTCAGGACATCCTCTGAAGATAGGTCAGAAATTTTTTAAAAAAGATTTTATTTATTTCACAGAGAGAGAGAGTTAGAGAGAGAAAACACAAGCAAGGAGAGCAGCAGGCAGAGGGAGAGGGAGAAGTAGGTTTCCTTCTGTGTGGGGAGCCCAACAAAGGCCTACATTCCACGACCCTGGATTATGACTTTAGCTGAAGGCAGGCACTCAACTGAACCACCCAGGTGCCCCAGAAATATTTTCTTCATTCTATTGTTTGTGGGACATTTTGGACAAGGTAAAAATGGAACCATTTGTCCACCTGCATATCAGTTTAAAAAAAACCTGGCTATTTAGAAATTACATTCTTCTAAGTAAATTAGTAATATTGTTTAAACAGTGCTGAATGCCCCAAATGAAATAAAACAGAGTGACATGCTGTGTAGTGACTGGGGGAAGGTGAGCTAATATTGGCCAGGGAGGCCTCAGAGGAGTGACATCAGAGCTGGGACTTAAGTGGGGAGGAGGAAAAAAGCAACCCAACATGTGCAAAGCCCTTGAAAGGGTCAGGACTAGTAAAGGAGAGGTCAGGCAGAAAGCCAGTGGTGGTTTACTTGTAGTGTTCAGCACTCTTTGAAACAACATGAGTCATGAAATTACTTGTTAATTGTCTACCATCTCTGTCAGAACATAAACTCTAAATGGCAAGGTCTCACCTAACACAATGTCTGGCACACAGTAGGTATGTAATAATATTACTGAATAAAAGAAAAAATATGCTGGGTGCAGGAAAGTCTATGCAATGCAGCTCCTTACTTTGCAGACTGGTTTAACAGGCGCAGGGGAGGGAAAACCAGTCCTAGATTTCTGGCTTCTAGGTCAGCTTCTAATCTTTCTGCTGCACTATCCTGCCCCCTGCTGTTTAATTTATCAAGAAACTCCAACTTTTTCAAATGTACCAGTTCTTTTTAGATAAAATTTCTTGCTCTCTGGAATTGACATTCTGTGGTCACCTTTGAAGGAACTTTGCTTATTGTGTGTCCCACCTCAGAAAAAAAGATAATTTTTGCACTGAGGATAAAAAGATTGTGCCTTTGCTGTAAACATTAAAACAGTATGAGACAACCACTAAATAGCAAAAATACCCAAATGACCCAACAAAGCAATGGGTAAAGGACTTGAACAAGTATTTCTTCAAAGAAGATATACAAATGGCCAATAGGGATATGAAGAGATGCTCAACACCATTAATAATCACGAAAATGCGAATCAAAACTACCACGAGACATCACCTCACATCTGTCGGGATGGCTATTATTTAAAAAAAAAAAAAGAACAAATGTTGGTGAGGATGTGGAGAAATTGAAACCCTTGTGCTCTGGGGGAATGTAAATTGGCACAGCCACTATGGAAAACAGTATGGCGATTTATCAAAAAATTAAAAATGGAACTACCATATAGGGCAGCAATCCCACTTCTGGGTATTTATCCCATAGAATTGAAATCAGGATCACAAAGAGATATTTGCACTCCCATGTTCACTGCAGCATTTTTTCACACTAGCCAAGATATGGCAACATTCAAATGCCCATTGACAGATAAATGCAAAAAGAAAATGTGAACCGTACATACATAAAATGGAATATTATTTTGCTTTGTATTTGCAACAACATGGATGAACCTAGAGGACATTATGCTAAGTGAAATGAACTGGTCAAAGAAGTACAAATAATGTAGGGTTCCACTTATGTGAGATAACTAAAGTAGTCAAAGTGATAAAAGCAGAGAGCTTAATAGTGATTGCCGGGGCCTGGGGGTGGGGTAGGGAACAGCGAGTTGTTTCTCAGTGGTTAGAGTTTCAATTAGGCTAGGTAAATAAATTCTAGAGATCTTTGTACAACATAGTGCCTACAAGGAACACACGGTACAGTGCACTTCAACATTTAAGAGGGTTAAATACTAAACATGAAATCTACCCTCTTAAAGAATAAACTAACAGACAAAAACAAGGGGAAACAAGGAAACTTTGGGAGGTGTTGGATATGTTTGTTCTCCTGCTTGTGATGACTGTTTCATAGGTTTTTGTTTTCATCCTAACTCATCCAATTGTACCCATTAAACATGTGCAGTTCCCTGTATTACAATTATACTTCAATAAAGCCATTCAAAAGCACCCCAGAAAACAGTAGAAAACCTTCAACCAGGGGTTCTGGTGACCAAAATGAAGGTAATGATGATGACAAGTGATTCGATACGTTTGTCACCTTCTGGGGCCTCCTCCTCCTTCGGCTGTGGCATTGCTCAGAGTCCATCTCTGCCTGGCCAGAATAGGTACTTATATGGTTGTCAGGAGAATAAGTGGAGATAAGGATAATAAGTAGAGATAATATGTCATTTGGTAGTCATCTAGAGCAAGAAGTAACTGACTTGTGAACTCTTTGAAGTCAGAATTTTTTCTCTTTTTGGCTGGCACATGTCTTAAAGGGAGCAGCAATTGACTTGTTATGGGGACTTACCTCCACTTCATAGTGTCTATATGAAAACATACTTTTCAAGATAAATATTCAAAATATCAACTTCAAAATAAGGTAAAAGGATCATAGGCATATATGCCAAATTATATTTATATGTCACAAAAGATCTATTGATTAGAGAAAGAACAAAATAGGTTCTTTTGTGGCCATTTAATAAAATTGAACTTTATCTAGAATAGGTTATTTACTTGATATTATAGGCAACTGGGAAGACAAGGGGAAACATTTACGTGGGCTGTAGTTTGTACTTCTTTATTTATTTATTTTATCAGGATGAGGGAATCTACTCACCGATCCATGATAACAGCCCTGAATCTCACCTGAGCTCTATCCTTTGTCATTGCGTGGCTTGGGAGTTACGTGAAGTGTTTGCTGTTGCTACAGGCAATGCACAGGGACAGTGCAAACATTGCTCTTTCCTTTGATCAGCAGAAATGAAAACCAGGTTTACTCCTAAGCAGTATCTGAGCAACTGGGTCCCAGTGATGCCCGGCCTTTTGCTCTGATTCTTTTAAATGTAGCCATCTTGATTAAGACATTCTAGAAACAACTGAAGACTTTCTACGTATGCTTTGGATGTTACAGGTAAAATACATGATTTTTTTCTTTCCTGGTCTTTTTCTTTTGTGTGTGTGTGTGTGTGTGTGGTGTGTGGTGGAGAATGGTAATTAAAATTTAAGTTTTATAAAACTTTATTAAGTTTTTAAATGAGAGGCTATCTTTAACTTTTATTTAAATGAGGGAAATTGCTTACTATGCCCAAGATGGGTAAAGAATGCAGGAAAGGCCTGAGCTAAATAATTTTTAGTCTTGTTTGCTGTGGGGGAAGTGAATGAACTAATTTTTCTTGTGAAGCGTTTTGCAGGTGTTTCTGAGATATTCTAGTTTTGAGAGGTTGTTTGGATACTTGTCCTTAAGTTCAAGAGCCTGTGGGCTAGCAGAGGACTTGGGAGTTAATCCTTAAAGCCCTGGGAATAACTTGGAGAGTGTAAGTCAGAGAAATATTATGAGTAATCTTTGTTTTTAGACATAACAACTGACATTTATTAACTATAGAGACAAATAGAGTAGCTCATGATGGGGCAGGACTAGACATATGCCTGAAGACCCCTCAGGAGACTATCCAGGTACATCCACATAGTCTAGTATGGGGTGACAGGCATAAAATTGAAGAATAGGAAAAGAATATTCAGAGAACAAGGTGGAGTGCCGATATGTATATTCGGGGACTCAGTCCCTGAATGGGAGAAGGAGTTTAATATGGCTTCTAACGTGCACGTTTCTAACTTGGTTTCTAATGTAGATGACATTAATTTCTCATATTCTTGCACTTGCAATTTTTCATGTTCAGTAAGTTAAGAGTCAAGCTGCAAACTTCCTAGTTGCAGAATGGGTGGACTGGGAGGAGAAGCTTGGAAGCGTCATGGCCAGTTCACAGGAAGTAGAGTCAGAGCATGTGGGCCGGAGCTGGAAGCCCTGGGATGTGCCTGCAGGCAAGTCCCTCAGGGCTCCTCACACTCTATAAACTAAAGTGCCGCGTGAATGTTAGCTATTATCTTAGACTTTTTTTTTTCTTATCAGTTCAAGAGGAAGTTTGTTTTCATTTTGATTAAGTGACTAGCTGTTCTGACAGCCGTGGAGGTGGCGGGAGCAAGAAGGATTGCACAGGGTCCAGCAGGCTCAATGCATTTGCTAGATATGCAGGCGAGAAGCTCCTTCTCCCTCGCTCAGTGCTGTGTTCCCTGTACATTCTGCCTAGTAAGAAGAATGCAGCTGGCCCCGAGGTCTCTGCACTGAGGTGGCGGCTCAGAACACCTGCTCCAAGTTTCCCAGCCCTGTGCAAGTTATTCCACCTCTTCCTTCCTGTTTCCATCTGTAAATTGGGAATAGTAAGGGCAGGGCAGTGGAAGGTCTCTACATACTGTGCTTAGTACATTGTGAGCACACAGTATATAAACAGATCGATTTTACTTGTTCTGGGTCTGACATGCTGACATCATTTTGAGCAGGGAGACCCACACTGTCCAGCATATTTGATGTCATCCCTATGTGGGTGGCCTTCAGTGGCTTTATGTGGGGCTAGAGCTGGAGCCTCCATATGGGGAATGTGGGTACACAGCTGATTCTTATATTCCCCTCAGCACTGAAGATAGGGTTACTCTGCAGCCTCAGGACCTATGACAAAGATTTGGACACTAGAGAAATTGGAGCTGATTTTGAGGGGACCACAGAGTGAAATTGCTTGAGATCGGAGCGGTGGGACTAGATGAGCCCCATTGCCCCAGAAGGAGGATCCTTAGACGGTTAGACTGACGTTCTGTCAGTCTGGCCCTGTAGACTGAAAACCCAGTCCAGCTAAACCTTTTTACTGCTAAAGCTTCTTAATAAATCCCCCATCTCCTTATCTCATTTGGCATATTTGAAATTAATGGCATAATATTTTTATAAGAACACAGTATAACATCACTTTCTTTCTTTTGGATAACCACAATGTATGTATTTAAAATTTGTAATGTAGGTTATGAGGAGACTCAAAGTGATTGCTAAATTACTTGTCATTGGTGCCATAGCAATAGGTGTTTAATTTCTGTTTATATTTACTTTCTTCAGTATCTAAGAATCATTTAATAGCAGCATAACATAAAAACCAAACAGCACCCTTAGAAACATGAACACAATGAAGACTAGGGCATTACCATAGCAGAAGGATTCCTTCTGTACAAACAAATGCTAGAGAAGTTTGGCAGGCATGACTTACCACCTAGTTAAGTCAGACAGAAAGTGAACAGCACAGACCATCAGCTTATAAAAAAAGAAGTTGTGGTATTTCAGGTGTTAGTGTTAGAGTGTATAAGGCCTGGCCAATGGATTATTTTATTCCAGGTTGGCTTACTTAGTCACAAAATAATTTTAGTAACTAGAAAACAGAAAAAAATCAACAACAGGTGTCATTGCTAGAACATGCTATGAGTACACTTCTACTTTCCATGCATGGTTGATGAATGCCAAATTCCAATTAATTATACATCCTGTTGATATATGAGTTAATATCAGAATATCAAACGTGCAATAACTGTACTCAAATAAAGGAAATAATTTGAAAGAAATTCCTTTGAGAAGGTATTTCAAAGTTTAATAGCATTTCAGGGACATTAATATAAATATCACTTATCACAACAAAGTGCCATAGCTAAGAAAGTGTATGAGATTGGCTATCAAATGAATGGATGGTTCCTAACTTGTCTAGATAAAGATGAGATCCAATAGTTAATATTAAGTAATTCAAAATGAACCTTCCTAAAAAATTCAGCAGCTTTTCTATTACTCAAAGGATTCAAAGCTAAGAATTTAAAATTTCTTGTCTTATGTTCATATGTAAAACTAGTGAATATGGGTGTAACATTTTTATGCCCATTAAGAAAATGAATATTGATTGATGAGTGGTTTGTTTTAAAGTATTTTTGTTAAGATTTTATTTATTTATGAGAGAGAGAGAGAGAGAGAGA
>ML107457.1:20704-59100 GCA_003697995.1 Taxidea taxus jeffersonii | reverse complement strand
GCTCTGCAAAGCTGCCATTGCAACCCCAGGGATTGCTCTTTCCTCTAAACTCATGGAGCATTTTGAACACCATAGAGGTTCTGTACAAGACTTGGCCCATACCTCCATTTTGGTTTTAGACCCGTGCTCTTACTCCTAAAGAACGAGAAGAGTTGGAGGACCATAATTCGTGCACCAGTATGTCCTCCAAAGCGCCCGGAGTGGGGATGCCACAGAAGAACTCGTCAACAAATGTTTGCTCAATCAGTGCAAGGAAAGCTGGAAGGGCAAGAAAAGGAGAGAGCCATGGAGAAAAAGATTTTAATAAATACATATGGAAATTTCTGATAGTTATTATTTATTAAGCACATGGATGCATGAATTCATTTAACAAGACTTTTTAAAAGTTTTTAAAAATTTTTAAGTTAACATATAATGTATTATTAGCCCCAAGGGTACAGGTCTGTGAATCGCCAGGTTTACACACTTCACAGCACTCACCATAGCACATACCCTCCCCAATGTCCATAACCCCACCACCCTCTCCCTACCCCGCTTCCCCCAGCCCCCCTCAGTTTGTTTTGTGAGATTAAGAGTCTCTTATGGTTTGTCTCCCTCCCACTCCCATCTTGTTTCATTTATTCTTTTCGTACCCCTCAAACTCCCCACGTTGTATCTCCACTTCCTCATATCAGAGAGATCATATGATAGTTGTCTTTCTCTGATTGACTTATTTCGCTAAGCATAATATCCTCTAGTTTCATCCACGTCATCTCAAATGGCAAGATTTCATTTCTTTTGATGGCTGCATAGTATTCCATTGTATATATATACCAAATCTTCTTTATCCACTCATCTGTTGATGGACATCTAGGTTCTTTCCATAACTTGGCTATTGTGGACATTGCTGCTATAAACATTTGGGTGCATGTGCTCCCTTTGTATCACTACATTTGTATCTTTAGGGTAAATACCCAGTAGTGCAATTGCTGCGTCGTAGAGTAGCTCTATTTTCAACTTTTTGAGGGACCTCCATGCTGTTTTCCAGAGTGGTTGCACCAGCTTGCATTCCCACCAACAGTGTAGGAGGGTTCCCCTTTCTCCGCATCCTTGCCAGCATCTGTCATTTCCTGACTTGTTAATTTTAGCCATTCTGACTGGTGTGAGGTGGTATCTCATTGTGGTTTTTTTTTTTAAAGATTTTTATTTATTTATTTATTAGTTAGAGAGAGAGAGAGTGAGCACAGGCAGAGGCAGAGGGAGAAGCAGGCTCCCTGCCGAGCAAGGAGCCCAATGTGGGACTCGATCCCAGGACGCTGGGATCATGACCCGAGCCGAAGGCAGCTGCTTAACTAACTGAGCCACCCAGGCGTCCCTCTCATTGTGGTTTTGATTTGTATTTCCCTGATGCCCAGTGATGTGGAGCACTTTTTCATGTGTCTGTTGGCCATCTGGATATCTTCTTTGTAGAAATGTCTGTTCATGTCCTCTGCCCATTTCTTGATTGGATTATTTGTTTTTCGGGTGTTGAGTTTGATAAGTTCTTTATAGATTTTGGATACTAGCCCTTTACCTGATATGTCATTTGCAAATATCTTCTCCCACTCTGTCAGTTGTCTTTTGGTTTTGTTGACTGTTTCCTTTGCTGTGCAAAAGCTTTTGATCTTGATGAAGTCCCAGTAGTTCATTTTTGTCCTTGCTTCCCCTGCCTTTGGCATTGTTCTGAGCAAGAAGTTGCTGCAGTTAAGGTCAAAGAGGTTGCTGCCTGTGTTCTCCTCAAGGATTTTGATGGATTCCTTTCTCACATTGAGGTCTTTCATCCATTTTGAGTCTATTTTCATGTGTGATGTAAGGAAATGGTCCAATTTCATTTTTCTGCATGTGGCTCTCGAATTTTCCCAACACCATTTGTTGAAGAGACTGTCTTTTTCCTATTGGACATTCTTTCCTGCTTTGTTGAAGATTAATTGACCATAGAGTTGAGGGTTTATTTCTGGGCTCTCTATTCTGTCCCATTGATTTATGTGTCTGTTTTTGTACCAGTACCATACTGTCCTGATGATGACAGCTTTGTAATAGAGCTTGAAGTCTGAAATTGTGATGCCACAAACTTTGGCTTTCTTTTTCAATATTCTTCTGGTTATTCGAGGTCTTTTCTGATTCCATATAAGTTTTAGGATTATTTGTTCCATTTCTTTGAAAAAAAATGGATGGGATTTTGATAGGGATTGCATTAAATGTGTAGATTGCTTTAGGTAGCATAGACATTTTCACAATATTTGTTCTTCCAATCCATGAGCATGGAACATTTTTCCATTTCTTTGTGTCTTCCTCAATTTCTTTTATGAGTACTTTATAGTTTTCTGAGTATAGATTCTTTGCCTCTTTGGTGAGGTTTATTCCTAGGTATCTTATGGTTTTGGGTGCAATTGTAAATGGGATTGACTCCTTAACTTCTCTTTCTTCTGTCTTATTGTTGGTGTAAAGAAATGCAACTGATTTCTGTGCATTGATTTTATATGCTGACACTTTACTTGAATTCCTGTTCAAGTTCTAGCAGATTTGGAGTGGAGCCTTTTGGGTTTTCCACATGTAGTATTATATCATCTGCAAAGAGCGATAGTTTGACTTCTTCTTTGCTGATTTGGATGACTTTAATTTCTTTTTGTTGTTTGATTGCTGAGGCTAGGACTTCTAGTACTATGTTGAATAGCAGTGGTGATAATGGACATCCCTGTCGTGTTCCTGACCTTAGTGGAAAAGCTCTCAGTTTTTCTCCATTGAGAATGATATTCACAGTGTGTTTTTCATAGATGGCTTTGATGATATTGAGGTATGTACCCTCTATCCCTACACTTTGAAGAGTTGTGATCAGGAAAGGATGCTGTACTTTGTCAAATGCTTTTTCAGCATCTATTGAGAGTATCCTATGGTTCTTGTTCTTTCTTTTATTAATGTATTGTATCACATTGATTGATTTGCAGATGTTGAACCAACCTTGTAGCCCTGGAATAAATCCCACTTGGTTGTGGTGAATAATCCTTTTAATGTACTGTTGGATCCTATTGGCTAGTATTTTGGTGAGAGTTTTTGCATCTCTGTTCATCAAGGATATTGTTCTATAATTCTCTTTTTTGATGGGATCTTTGTCTGGTTTTGGGAGCAAGGTAATACTGGCCTCATAAAATGAGTTTGGAAGTTTTCCTTCCATTTCTATTTTTTGGAACAGTTTCAGGAGAATAGGAATTAATTCTTCTTTGGATGTTTGGTAGAATTTCTCTGGGAAGCTGTCTGGCCCTGGGCTCTTGTTTGTTTGGAGATTTTTGATGACTGCTTCAATCTCCATACTGGTTATGGGTCTGTTCAGGTTTTCTATTTCTTCCTGGTTCAGTTGTTGTAGTTTATACTTCTCTAGGAATGCATCCATTTCTTCCAGGTTGTCAAATTTGCTGGTGTAGAGTTGCTCATAATATGTTCTTATAATTGTTTGTGCTTCTTTGGTGTTGGTTGTGATCTTCATTCATGATTTTATTTATTTGGGTCCTTTTTCTTTTCTTTTTGATAAGTCTGGCCAGGGGTTTATCAATCTTATTAATTCTTTCAAAGAACCAGCTCCGAGTTTCGTTGATTTGTTTTATTGTTTTTTTTTTTTTTTGGCTTCTATTTTATTGATTTCTGCTCTGATCTTTATTATTACTCTTCTACTGCTGGGTTTATGCTTTCTTTGTTGTTCTTTCTCCAGCTCCTTTAGGTGTAGGGTTAGGTTGTGTATTTGAGACGTTTCTTGTTTCTTGAGAAAGGCTTGTATTGCTATATATTTTCCTCTCAGGACTGCCTTTGCTGTGTCCCACAGATATTGAACCATTGTGTTTTCATTATCATTTGCTTCCATGAATTTTTTCAATTCTTTAATTTCCTGTTTGACCCATTCGTTCTTTAGAAGGATGCTCTTTAGTCTCCATGTGTTTGGGTTCTTTCCAAATTTCCTCTTGTGATTGAGTTCTAACTTCAGAGCATTGTGGTCTGAAAATATGCAGGGAATGATCCCAATCTTTTTATACTGGTTAAGACCTGATTTATGACCCAGGATGTGGTCTATTTTGGAGAATGTTCATGTGCAAGAAGACTTTTTTTGCACACATGCTATGTATTAAGTGTGAGATATACAAGAAAACTAAGATACAACCTTTCTTCTTCTTCTTCTTCTTTTTTAAGATTTTATTTATTTATTTGACAGATAGAGATCACAAGTAGGCAGAGAGGCAGGCAGAGAGAGAGAGAGAGAGAGAGGAGGAAGCAGGCTCCCTGCTGAGCAGAGAGCCTGATGCGGGCTCAATCCCAGGACCCTGAGATCATGACCTGAGTCGAAGGCAGAGGCTTAACCCACTGAGCCACCCAGGCACCCCACAACCTTTCTTCTTAAGACATTCTCAATCAAATGGGAAACAGAGAGTTTATAATGTAATTATTACGATTCAGTAAATGTTATGTTCTGATAGGGTTCTGAAGGGAAAAGAGAATCCAGCATGCAAACAAGGAAGTCTTCATGGAAATGGTAGAAATATTAGGCTCCTACTATGTGTCTGTCCTCTGCATAGATTAACTAGGTTGATTCTCTGAGTGAGGTTTTCATGGTCTAACACATCCTTTGTTCATCTTATAGGTGAGGAATCAGGCTCGAGGAGATTCAAACTGAGCCCCGGGTTCCACGGCCAGCAAGTGAGGGAGGTCATCTGACTCCTCTGACTTGAAGCCCTGCTGCTTTCTCCTGCATTGGGTACCTGCTACAGGTAACTGCTCCCAGAACTTAACACAGCTCACACATAAGATTGGAAGCCCAAAAACACAGTGTTTGATTTGATTTAAGAAGATTGTTCTGACTATAACTAACACCCTTGGGGGCCTTTAGGCGAAAACAGCCCCACTGTTTATTAGCCTCACAAGACCCTTTTAGCCTCAGGAGCTGGCTTCTGTTCCAAGGAGGTCTGGTTTTGTCATCTCACACCTGGCCCTCAGACCATTGTGGCCGGGCCCCAGCTGCTGGGCCCAAAGGGTGGTGCAGCCACAGGCTCCAACCCGCAGCTTCCCCAGCTGCTCTGGTCCTGGCCTTGGCAGCAGCTCCACCTACAGAATTTTCGTTAATTGCCATAAACCTGCTGACTCTGTTTTGTATTTGTGTTTGTTTTTGTTTTTAAGTCCTGGGTACTTAAGTTCATCCAGGGGCCTGGAAGAAGGAGTAAAACAGTTATCCATCATTGGTGGTGCCATTACTAAAAAACAGTTGGCAATTTCCAGGCCAAAGTCGTGCTGGGGCCAATCTGGAGTGCAGCCTGGATGTAGGACAGAGGAAGATGGAGACTAGGCAGGAGGACAGGGGCACTGAGGGCCTGTGCCCAGAGGGACTACAGAGCCCCCTATGGCTCCCAGCAGCCCAGCCGGCATCCAGATACTCAGGCACAAAACAGAGACCTCGCAGTGGTGGGGAGGGAGACCCAGGCCTCAAGTGCCATTCTAAGGGGACCTGAGAGAGAGGGTACAAAACCTCCACTTGCCTTTCTTCCAGTGAGTGCCTCTGGAGGAGGGGTATTGCTGGGAGGGCAGAGCTGCCCAGGTGCTTCCTGAGGATTCGTGGAGCCCTCCTGAGCACATTCAGTCCCCAACTTCACCTCTTACGAACGCTCTGAGTGTGTGTTTCAGTGGCAGAGAAAAGCTCACACCACTCCAGGGAAGACAGGAATGTACATAGAGTTAGGAGCTTGGGCCTGAACATGAGAGCAAGCACCTTTCCACCCCCACCCATGTCCCTTCTCATTTGCACAAGCCTGGGCAAGGAACTCCATGTCTCTAAGTGCCAGTGATCTATGTAACGGGGCTAATGCTGCCTGCCTAGTGATTTGTTTGAAGATTTCACAAGCTGACGTTTAAAGGGCACAAGGTAGGGTACAAGTGCTCACTGAGTGGTGGCTATCACATGAGTGAAGGACCCTTCGTCCTCCATCCTCAGTGGGGGAATGAGGGTCCACCCATTTTAAGCCCTCTGAATGAACCCATGCTTTCTTCCCCTTCCTGGGTTTGGGTGGGTTTTACTGATCCAAAAATACTCAGCTTAAGGGTTTTTCCCTGTCTTGAACTTTCCTTGACCCCCACCAGGCTGAGTCAGAGGCCCCTCCTCTGGGCTTCATAAATTGCCTCCTATCCCATCTTGTTTTGGAATGATCTGTGCATGTGTTTTTCTCTTCCTTTAGGCGGTAAACTCCAGGAGGGCAGGGACTATACTTTCCTGTTTGTATTCCAGCATCTCTCACAGAATGTGCTGGAGAGAGGTCTAGTATGAGAAGAACTGAATTCAGGGTTCAAGGTTGTCCCTTTCTTCAGGTCAAGGCCAGGTGCCTTGTTGTAGATTGATTGATTAATAGGCAAAGCAGACCTCACCAGACAGGGTCTTTATGAAAGCTGAATAAATACAGGTTATATCTGGCACTGTTTAAGTACCTACATTTAAGATCCCAAAGATTTCCTGGTGGAGGTAGCGGTGGAGTGGGATGGGGTGGGTGTGAGAAATGCAGAACTTCCTCTAAAAGCAGAGCAGGAGCATGCAGGGCTGGGCGCGGGTCCTCCTCCTAAGTTCAAGCAGTGACTAGATGAGGCAGGGGTTTCCATCTGGAGGATGGGAGAACCAAGAGTAGGCTGCAGCGCTCGACTCTATGAAATGGAAGGGTTGTCTGACGGAGAGGGGCAGAGCCCCCTTGGGCACTGCAGGGGAGCGGGATGACCCACAGGGGCAGTTTCAGATTTCGCTGTCACGCAGGAAAATGCATCCATCTCATTAAATGCAGGGGTTGGGAAACCTTACCTGTAGAGGGACAGATGGTAGGTGTTCTAGGCTTGGTGGGCCAGGCAATGTCTGTCCCAGAGGCTCAGCCCTGCCATGTGGTGTGAGGGCAGCCACAGATAATCCGAGGGAAGCACGGCTTTGTGACCATAGAGCAGGGCTCACAAGAGCTAGCGGCTGGCCGGATTTGCGGGCCCTCGAATTAGAGGAGCGTGGGGAGAGCTTTGTGGCTGCTGGAAGGACCCCCTGCCCCCCTCACACCACAGGAGAGGTGTTCCAGGAGAGGTAGAAAGATCCTCTTACTAGCCCGGGTCAGGTATATGTCTCTGGCTTAGGTAGGGGTTCTGGTTCACTGGCCTGTGGGCTCCCTTTAGCACTAAACCCCACTTCTTAGAAGGTGGACATGGGGCGAGCCCATGGGGCTCTGAGTGTCTGTATCGGGGCAGAAGCTCTCGGAAGGAGGACTGGGCTCCTAAGACAAACTGCAAGTAGTCTGAGGCTTCTGCGATCGAGTTCAGCGTCTTTCAACTTCGGTTCCCTCATGGCGGAGGAAAATTGTCTGGGAAGGACTTTGTGCTCTTACAGCTTCAGCAGATTTGAAGGGGGATCTCATGGACATGGTCAGTTACGAATATATCAGATGGGCAAAAATTCCTTTCTTCTCTCTTCTAATATTTTGGATCCCCCCACCCCATTTGCCATGCATGCACACAAAAGCACAGAAGCACGCACACACGCAAACACATGCACACATGCGTGCTCATGCATGCACACACACTCATGCACATTTCACCACTCACTAGTGGTGTTTATATTGTCACACGGACCAGCTGAATACAGAGTAGGCATCTAAGATTTCAAAAGAAACATAGCTCGAGAGGAAAACTGCAGCTCTGTCTCACCCCCATGCCCTCCTCTGCATGGTTTGCCCCCCAGAACCCCATCTCCTCTTCGGATTGCCTTCCTAGTCCTTTCAGTCTCCGTCAGAGACACAGCAGGTCTTGGAGGCAGAAGGAGGGAATATCGAGCATACAGACGGAACTGCTGTGATGTGACTCAGACACTGGGTTCCCCCCGGGGTTCCTGGCAGCTTGATGTGGATCCGGTAACAGGCCACTGATAGGGCGAGTCCTTCTGAAGCCCGGCTCAGGCCAGGCAAGGTTTTCTCCATCTTGCCCTGGCCATTCCGTCTAACCGAGAGCCGACGAGGCCTCCTTGCAAAAGCCCTGAATTATCCTTCAGTGTGGTGGCCTGGCCACTGGTCGCCTTCTGAGGCCTCAGGGACACTGGCTTGGCTTCTGTTTTAAGATCTGTAACCTCTCAGAATAGAAATATGGAGGGAGGGCACCTGGGTGGCTCAGTGGGTTAAAGCCTCTGCCTTCGGCTCAGGTCATGATCCCAATGTCTTGGGATCGAGCCCCACGCGTCGGGTTCTCTGCTCATCGGGGAGCCTGCTTCCCTTCCTCTCTCTCTGCCTGCCTCTCTGCCTACTTGTGATCTCTCTCTGTCAAATAAATAAATAAAATATTTTTTTTAAAAAAAAAGAAATATGGAGGGAGTGAGCGGGAGTCAGACCATTTGGGTTCAAGTCCTGGCTCCATTGCTTAAGTAGGTAATGGGGCTTTGGGAAGACAGCCTTGTGAGATTAGGTTCCTCGTTCATGAGAAGGAAATTTAAAAGTGAAATAGAATAACGCCACACCAAGTACAGTGGATTCTCTTTATTTGCAGTAGTCGTGTTCTGTAATGTCCCTGAGAATCCAGCAGCAGTGAACATGGAGCCAGTGCTCTTATGGGGAAAACAGAATCAGGTGCCTATGGGCCTCTGATCACAACAATTTAATTACTATGTCCATATAGAACCCTGTTGTATGTGTGTTTCTGCTTGTAGACCTCTTACTGTATATGTATTGTTGATTTGCCGACACTGAACTTGCCAGTGGCACTATAACCCGTGCCCACATGAAGCTATCGCACACCCGCATTTCCTCTGGCTCCTTGCTCTGCAGCACTCCAGCACCATGCTTGGGGACTATGTTAAACAGTGACATCACCAACACAAAGCACAAAAACATGTAAAATGTGGCACTAAATGAATGGCAGAAAAGGCATTCACTTACACTATGAGAGCCAAAACAGAAAGAGCATCACCCTTTCTGACCTCAATTGGGATCAGGCACAAAACTTTTTGCTGCTCTACCCATGTGAGTGGATGAGCACAAAAGCACTGCAAGGATCGACCTTGGAGTTACCAGTAAATTTTAGTGAGTAGGAGAATTTGGGCATATCAAATGTGTGAAAGATGAGGATCATCTGTAGGTGCGAGTCGTCATGAGGATCTATGGTGATAAAACCCAAGGGATCTCACCTTGTGTACAAAGCCCTCCAGGATCCATCCCCTGCCTGCTTTCTCAGCCTTTCTGTGGCTGTCCCCTGATACCCCATTTTCCAGCTGTCCTTGCTGTTCTACGGTCAGTGAGAGAAATGCTGTTTCTTGCCTCTCTGCCACTGTACACATCTCTTCTGCTTACAACACCCTCTTTATTCTAAAAAAGAGAAACTGTTACTGAGCTCAGGGGAATGCCAGTGGGTAGAAAACCTGGTCTTCCACACAATCTGTATATTTGGCTCAGAATAAAAGCATTCGACTTCTAAGATTTATTCTTTAAGGCACATGTGAAACACATGGAGATGTCTTTTCTGTAAAGACCAGTTTCTTCTGATTCCCCTGACCATCAGCTCTTGCAGAAGCTCAGTCTGGTGAACGCTCTCAGAATCAGGGGTGGCAGTAGATTTCCTGCCTTATTTTTCCAGACTCTTCTGCTCAAGATTTGGGGAGCTCTCATTCCCAGCCTGTGTTTTCCACCCTTGATTTAAGCTTTCACCACACGAGACCTTTCAGAATGGTAAGCTTAGAACAACCATCACAAAAATAACTTCTGAACTCAAAGGCAACCCTTAATGTTTCAGAACAATAGTGCAGCCCGCATCCCTGGTCCCTCCAGGTCAGGGCTGGCCTTCCTGGAGGCGTGGAACCAGCCATGCAGTGAGTGCCTTGAGTCGGGCTCCCAGGTAATGACCTCTAAGCAGCTTGGCTAGATGTCATTGGCTGTTAGGTTTGGGCTCCCATCTGCTCGGCCTACCGCTCAGACATGCCCGTTCTGTCCCTGCCTTTTTTCATGGCTCATCTCTCTGGTCCTGGGGCTTGTTTCTGTGTTTGTTTCATCTTGACTCTAGCCAGCTGATTTCCAGCTGCTCCTGGCTTGCCCACCTGCAGGAACTGCCTTTCTGCCCCGCTCCTGCCAAGGCTCTGCCAGTGCCAGCCGACTCCTAGAAGAGGGGGCAGCAGGGAACAGAAGAACACTGGGTTGGGAGGCAAGCACACGTGGGTTCTGGTCTCATTCTCTGGGTATTCTTGTACGAGGCCGTTATGATTCTGTGTTCCATTTTCCTGGTCTGTACAGTGCAAGGGTTGTGGCCCAGGGAGGGCTTTTTCAGCATTCGCATTCTCTGCTGCTCTGAATCCTTGGAAGGGAGATGGCGGGGGTGGGGGACACGTGGGAAGCCACCTTTGAATAGCCTCGGGGCCAATGCAAATCTGTTCCACGACTGTTTGGTTGAAAATTTGAGCCTGCAGATGTGCAGGCTCAGTGGTGACAGTGACAGCACCTGTGTGCGTGCTGCTCACGCAAACAAGACGGGGGCTACACTGGTTTTCAGAGCCATCAGACAGCCGGTCACCACTGCTCTTTCGGAGGAGGAGAGGTCTCTCAGGGTGTCAGAGAAAGCCCTGCTCTCTGTTCTAATGCTGCTTGCGGGATCAGACATTGGCTCAAGAAGGAAACACACGCAGCCAAATGCCCATGAATCAAGGAGAGGAAATGTTCACCAATTAGGGCCATTTAAAATTTTTAAAATGAATGACATGTGATAACTACCAAGAGGACGATGGTGGTGAGGAGCCGGGTGCTGGTGGAGGAGGTAGAGGAGGACGTATGGTGGGATGATGGTGAGCACAGCAGAGCGGACAGGGATACGTAATATGTGCGTGCGCCTGGGCAAAGTCTCTGTAGATACCATTTCATTTAATCCTTGGAGCCACGCAGTGTAGCCTAAGTCCCAGCCCTGTGTAAACCATCATGTGTTACGAACCACAGACCCAGACTTGTTGAGGAGACAAGAGTAATGTCCTTCGAATTAACTCCCAGTCCGGAAGCCGTTGTTCGTCTCTGACCCCTTCTCTGTTTTGACTTTGGCAGCAGTCCTACAGGGCAGAAGGGCCGGCTGTGGCTGGTCGGTGAGGAAGTTGGGACTCACGAGGGTGGAGTAGTAGGCTGGCAGACAGCTGAGAAAGAGCTGGTGGGGTCCCTTCAGGGAGACCACACTGGGGATTCGGGAAGGACAGTCCTCTCGCTGTGACTTGTGTAACACGAAGAAAATGGAGTGTTTATCCTCGTGTAGGAAAAGCATTTACTTAATTGCACACCCTTTGGCTATGTTGAGACCTGATATGGAAATATTTGAGACATGAAATGTTTCCAGAATTCTTTCCAGGGGAAGTGGTTTCCCTTCTCCTCCAGGACCTGGCCCTGGCTGCTTTTCCGTGCTGGTGGGCCAACTCCTTCCTGGGGTCAGCGGGGCAGTGGGGTGGGGGGTGCGGTATCCCCGAAGCTTCTGCTGCTCTCTGCCCCTTGGTGACGGCTGCTTTTCCTGCTGATTTTCTCTTTGAAATCATTGACCTTTGGAATTCTAGGCTTGCTTAGTCTCCAGTCTGTGTTTCCTTGACTGTGGCCAACTCTTCACCCAGGCACTGCGCAGAGTGGGGCTATGGGCCATGGAGTGGAGTCCGAGATGGGGCCCTTGCTTCCCCCCAAGGTCAGCCAGAGGGCTCAGACAAGAATAAAGATGATCTCAGTACACTCTCTTCCAGTTTCTACATCCAAGAACTTTATGAACTCATTCTTTTAATCTTTCCTCACATGTCTGTCTTGTCTCAGCTTGGCACCATGTGCCCTTCTGAGCAACTTTCTTCTTATTTCATCTTCTAGGTCATTCATAAGGATGTTAATCATTTAGAAGGATGGGAGCTTTCCCTACCTGGATAATGCTTTTTTCCTGAACTCATTGAAAGTCTCTTTGATTTGCCCAAGTACTAAGAAAATAAAATCTAGACTAAGTGGGAAAATATTCTGTGTGAATAACATATTTATAAGCTTTGGGTGTTATATCAAAATCCCTGCATTGTGGAGAGGCCTGCTGGCTGGTCCCATTGGCAGAGTAGGTGGTTGCCTATACAGTGTGTTTTAAAGTTTGCTAGAAAAGCTTCCTGCTTCTAAACATATTGCCTTGGATTCTGCCATTACAGATATATAGCTTACCATTAAATACTGCCCTCTATGTTTGTGTGATACGGGTGAGGCTCTCTTTCAAAATCAGAATACCCCTAAGGTGGTTTTCAGCTAGAATTGTGCCTGACTCTGGTAACAGAGTCTGGATTGAGTTTTACCAGTTATAGGCAGATGCTGTTGGCCACCCATGTCTGTCTACAAGACAATGCAGATGCCCCCAGTCTTGGTCTTAGGGCTTTTTCAGGCTTTGGGAGCATGTTTGGCTCATGTGCAGGGCAGGCCAGTGTGCTGGAGAATTAATGCCCTACAGAAGCCGGTCTGCCCCATGGTCGGATAGGTTTTCATGAATGCACGCCCCAGCCCCTCATCCCTTAGTGGCATAATTCTTAGATGTGTTTTGTACGGTCGACCAGATTTCCCCAGTGGGGCTAAGCTGCAGTTTCCTCCCACTGTGGTAACTGGCTGATGAACACAGGTCTTGGCTTCCCTCCCTTCCCTATGTTACCTCCCATTCTCCTACTGGTGTTCCCTGGGATTACTTCCCAAATAAACTACAGTTGAATTTTTGTCTGAAGACCGCTTCTGGGGAAATCCAAACCTAGACACCAGGAAACAGCAGGTAGGCACATTCTATGAGGCAAGAAGGACCCAGGTTTTTCCTTCCTCCGCCACCATGTCCGATGTGAGGTTTTCAGTGTCATGGTGATAGCCCCATGTTTTAGGCAGGAAAAAGGAGAAAACAGGAAAAGCCAAGACAGAGACCAAAACCTTTTTCATCAGAGGTTTTGTCATTTTAAACAGGAAGGGGCGTCTTCTCCAGAGTGTTCTACCTAAAATCTTTCCTCAGAATTCTGTCACCCCCACTCCCGCTCCAATGGATACTGGGGAACCGAAGTTTTAGTTGAGCATGTTACCCTCCCAAACAAACCGGGAATCTCCTTGTAAAATAAAAAGAGAATGGATATTGGGTTAGGCAAGTAGCAGTATGTCTCACAGAAGTTACTGCCTTATAATGTCATACCAACACCCGAGTGTGGCATGAGCTTATTAGATCCATGCTCCTCAAAGTATCTGACTTGATACTTGGCATTGACATCACCTGGGAACTTGTTAGAAATGTAGGTTTCTGAGATGCCTGGGTGGCTCAGTTGGTTAAGCAACTGCCTTCAGCTCAGGTCATGATCCCAGCGTCCTGGGATCGAGTTGCACATCGGGCTCCTGCTCGGCAGGGAGCCTGCTTCTCCCTCTGCCTCTGTCTGCCTGTGCTCTCTCTCTCTCTAACAAATAAATAAAATCTTTTTTTTTTTTTAAAAAAAAGGAATGTAGGTTTCTAATGCCAGACCTGCTGAATCAGAATTTGCTTTTTTTTTTTTTTAAAGATTTTATTTATTTATTTGTGAGAGAGAAAGCAAGAGGGGGGTGGGAAGAGGGAGAAGCAGGCTCCCCACTGAGCAGGAGCTGGAGGCAGGGCTCCATCCCAAGACCCTGAGATCATGACCTGAGCTGAAGGCGGACGCTTAACCCACTGAGCCACTCAGGTACCCCCAGAATTTGCTTTTTAGCAGCTCCCCATAATCAGCTCATTTGTATGCATGATCAAGTTTGAAAGCCCTGAGTTCAATCCCTTTCCTTGGTGTCAGGAGCAACAAGAAAATCTCTGGCTCTTGATATCCTTTCCTTGCTTTTGCCCAGTCCCTTATCTGGGGTAAATTTCTGCAGGATGACTGAGTAACCCAGGGCTGGGGGAGGGGTGTCCTCCCTGGTCCCTCACAGTCAAAGTGACCCCCTCTTCTCTGGACAACCCCTGTCCCTCTCAGTGCCTTTTGCATCTCTCTTTTGTGTGTCATCACCAGTTCTGAGCTCCTCTCATCGTTCTCTTGGACCATAAAGTCTAGGATCTTACCTCAGTCATCGGGGCACCATCCGCCCCCCACCGCCCCACTGCCTGCCAAGACCCAGCTGGGTGCTTTGCTAGGGGAAATTGAGTGGAATGAAACTTTCTATACCTGGTTCCACCTTTGTTTTTTTATTACTTTGACTCTTCATTTCCATGTTCCTTTTCTTAAAATAAAGCAACTCGCACAACTAACAAGGTAGTGTTTCCTTTCTGGATTTTCCTAGCATTGTGTTAAATGACTGTGGTATTTGAATAAATTGAAAAATGTAATGCAAAGATTTCAACCATTTTTTTGGCAGCAGGGTTCTTTCTGCAAACACAGAAACTCAGTGTGTGCTCAGATTTGAGGCAAACTGCTGTGCTTTAATGAAGCGGCGAGGGGCCTGAATCCCCGGTCATGGGCTCCCCGTGCAGAGCCCCTCCCACTACCCCGAGTCTTTCCGTGGTTTTCCCCATAGTCTACTTGCATGAGGCCGGAGTTCCTGTGACCCAGCCGTTCCCTCTTTCACTCATGAAGACGAGTGGTGAGGATAAAAAAGAAAATCAACAAACTGTGATAAACTCTCTGCTAATAAGAATTGCATATTGCAAATTACATTGTAAAAGAGGAAAGTGAGCATAGGCAAGACTCTATGTGCTGAAAACAGTGCCATGTGATCTTAAAACAGCCCAGTGATTTAATCATGCTTTCTTGGGTAGAAGGTTCAGGTTATTCCAATGGCACAAATTCACAGGCAGCATATTACAATTTTTTTAAAGATTTTATTTATTTCTTTGACACACACACACACACACACACACACAGAGGGAGGGAGCGAGCAGGAGCACAAGCAGGGGGAGCAGTAGGCAGGGAAAAGCAGGCTCCCCCAGAGCAAGGAGCCCGATGTGGGGTTCAATCCCAGGATCCTGGGATCATGACCTGAGCCCAAGGCAGATGCTTAACCACTGAGCCACCCAGGTGCCCAGCACATTACAATTTAAGTGTCCTTATAAAAGCACAGGGATATTGATGATTAATATTAAAGTGTAATTACTGAAAACACTATAGGCCTGAAATGCTGTAAATGTAATATCATTGCACACCATGGGGTTAATCGAATAACTGATAATACTCTAAATTGATAATAATGAAGCTAAATGAACAGCAATTTATATTTTTATTTTTTTAAGATTTCATTTATTTATTTGACAGAGATCAAAAGCAGGCAGAGAGGCAGGTAGAGAGGAGGGGGAAGCAAGCTCCCTGCTGAGCAGAGAGCCCGATGCGGGGCTCGGACTCAGGACCCCGAGATCATGACCTGAGCCGAAGGCAGAGGCTTTAACCCACTGAGCCACCCAGGCACCCCAGCAATTTATATTTTTTAAAAAAATCAAAAGTAGTAGCTCTTAAACCTCACAAACTCATAATAGTTGTGGTAATCTTGTTGCTAGTAAGAAATCACATGGACCATTATTCACCTTGTGAGCACAAGTCCCAGTAGCCGGGAAGACCCAGTGGTAAGAAAGCCAGCTTCCTTAAAACTGCTGGAGAAACTACCTAGAAGACACTGAGTGAACAAGAAGGAGGAGTTGGGCAAGAGGGCCAGGCTTCGGGAGGCCTCCTCGCATTTTAGTGGTTACGGAATTAAACGCCTCTGCAGACTCAAATAATGAGCCCTTCTTAGTTTATGAATGAATGCCAACTTAATGACCTGATAACTCGATTTAAGTTGTTACTGAGTAGCTCATAGTCCCATATCCTGAGGAAAGTCTATGCAATAGCTCCTCATTGCCTGGAAGAAAGAGAGACCTCTTGTCTTCATCAGGCTTTGAAAATCATTGTTGTAAGGGAGGAGACAGGATGGAAAAATGCTTTCCTTCCCTCGGAGGAGCTTCCTTCGTTATATCCTGCTGCTGGAGATGGAAGCTGAATGCACCAGATGGGCTCCTTCAGGGGACGAGGCTTGCACTCATGTCCCTGCCAGCTCACCTTGATGTGGTGTGGCTTTGGGGGAAGTAGCTACAGGCGGTGCCCGGGAGGCCTGTCCGGGGGACGGCTTCTGAGGAAGTGTTCTTCAATGCGCTGAGCTGCCTTACTCTTTTGCTAAGAGACCAATTTATTATTTATTATTTTTGGCTTAAAGACCGATTTACAAGCAGTAGTTCTGCCACTTCTAACCACCCTTGACTGCCGCCTATGGGTGTCCTCCGTGTTCTAAGACCACTTTCCAAAGTGGCCCTGACTACGGGCGTGTGAGCAGCAGACTGTTTGTAAAGATGGCGGGTCCCCTCCAGGAGTTCTTGTACTTACCTGCGGCCGTAGCTCAAGCAGATGGGGGCTGAGACCTATACAGTGTCAGCAGCTGTGGGGAAAAGGAGGAGTCAGGAGGAGGTCAGAGCCAGGGTTGGGGCAACCAGACGTCTCTCACAAAAACGGAAGCCAGCAGATCAGTGACGTAGCAACCCGGGGAGCCGTGCGTGTCATCTTGGCTCTTGCTAGCCTTAACACCTGAGGTAATTCGGGAGCAAGCGTGTGTTCTGAGACGCTGGGGAATTAGAGGCAAGCTTGCTGCACAGATACAGAGGTACAGAGCCCGTCAGATCTGTACAGATACAGAGGTACAGAGGATCACATGCTCCCTATGAATGGAGAGATCTCATTGTTATAGTCTCTCATGGCCCATCCCAGTAGAGGCTGATTTCTCTAAAGAAGGTTGCAAGTTGCCTTGTCTAGTCCTGGTTTAACTGACTTACCTTACTTATATACTTCTTCCAAAATGTCCATGAGAATCTACCCAGGAATGATTCGCACGGGTTTCCATGTTCCCATAAATGCATGAAAACGCTCGGAAATTCTGGGTCAAGATAGTTCAGAAAGAGCGTTTGTTCCCTCCAGGGAACAACACTTAATGACCTGATAACTCAGAACACACTCAGATCAAGGGATGGCGTGATGATTTACCTTGGACCTGGAAGAGTTGAGGAAGAAGCGTGAGGCCTTCTGGGCCATTGACATTTCACTGGCTCTTGCAATAGTGATGGAACTATAAGGTAGTACTTCTCAGATTTTGGTATGCATACATATCAGCAGGTCTTGCATGGAGCCTGGGCTTCTAAAGTTTTAGGCAAGCATCTTGGGCTATTCTTATGCTTGTTGGGAAACTCTGCTGTGAAATCCAGTTGTATAGCCTGCACAAGGGTGGTGTTAGCTGGTTTGGGGTCAAGATATGTGTCTGAAATGACCCTGCAGCTGGGGCTGAGGTATGCCTTGTGAGTCAGAGACAGGCAAGGAATTAGAGGACTCAGGAGAAAGAGCTTAGAAAAATCAGTCATATGAATAAGTTTGGCTTTGAGGATTTTGCAGGCACAGTCTCCTTTCCTTAAATGTTCCTTGAAAACTAGTCAAACCCCAATAGTAACTTCTCACTCAGCCCCCTAAAATGAAATTTGTGTCGTGTCTCTTTTTGGTAATCCCCTTCTAGAAAAAAATGTTTAAAAATATCCAATCCTTGTCCTCAAGGTGAAGTTTGCCACCTGATTCTAGACGAGAAGTTCCTTCCTCTAGTCGGAGATGTGCACACATGCCCTCTGGCAGGTGCAGGTTGGGGGGGTCACAGTGATTGGGGGATCTGAAATTGTCATGGGGCCACAGAGTTTGGAAATGTAAGGTATAATTCAATAAAAAGATGTATTTTTCAAAGCAAATCCCAACATTCGTCTTAATGGTGAGATACTAGAATCATTCTTATACAGTCAGGAACAACAGACATAGCTCTACACCGACTCACTGTGATTTAAGTTTGTTTTTGGAGAAGCTCGCCAAAAAGTTCGATGAAAGAATGAAAGATGGTATAAAATTGGAGAGGAAGGAGGAAAATTATCCTTGTCTGCCCGTGATAGAGTTGTGTATTTGGAAAATCCAAGAAGATCAACTGAAAAACTGTTAGAAGCAATAAGCGTATCTGTTAAGAAGCCTAGATACAAAATGATATAGAAAAATCAGTAGCACCCCAACGTACATCTCAACAACCAGTTAGAAATTATATCGGAAAGAAAAAAATCCTCATTTACAATAACAAAAGAAATGATAGGAATAAATATTACAAAGAATATGTGAGAAGTGTGTGAAGAAGTTGTTAAATGTTATGAAGAACATAATGAAAAAAACCAAACCAACAACCTCCTGTGTTTTTTTTTTTTTAAAGATTTTATTTATTTATTTGACAGACAGAGATCACAAGTAGGCAGAGAGGCAGGCAGAGAGAGAGAGGGGGAAGCAGGCTCCCCGCCAAGCAGAGAGCCCAATGCGGGGCTCAACCCCAGGACCCTGAGATCATGACCTGAGCCAAAGGCAGAGGCTTAACCCACTGAGCCACCCAGGCGCCCCATCTCCTGTGTTCTCGATAGAAAGATGCAACATCATGGAGATACACAATCTCCCTGTGTTAAAATTTGTAAATTTTAAGTGATCTCAATAAATAAAAGAACAGGAATTTTTAAAACTAGTTGAGTCAGGGGACGCCTGGGTGGCTCAGTTGGTTAAGCGGCTGCCTTCGGCTCAGGTCATGATCCCAGCGTCCTGGGATCGAGTCCCACATCGGGCTCCTTGCTCAGCAGTGAGCCTGCTTCTCCCTCTGCCTCTGCCTGCCTCTCTGTCTGCCTGTGCTCACTCTCTCTCTCTCTCTAACAAATAGATAAATAAAATCTTTAAAAAAAAACAAACTAGTTGAGTCAGTTCTAAAATTCATACGGTAAAATAAAGGAGCAAGGATAGGTGAATTTAATATCAAGAAAGAATAATTGTAAGGAGGGTATAACTTTCTACCTATTCTACTTTTGGGGAGAAGTAAACAAATAGATCCATGAACAGAATAGGGAATCAGGAAGAGATCCAAATTCAGGCAAAAAACCATTTCATAATAAAGTTGGCATTTCTTATCAGTGTGGAAAATACTGCTCATGAAATAAATATTAGGTGAATTCAATGAGTCCCATGTAGGAAGAAAATTAAAAGATAAAGTTGGACTTCAGTTCTTTACCAAAAAAATCCAAATGGTTTAAAAAGGCCAAACCATGAAAACTCATAACAATACTAAGATAAAATATAGGATAAAATTTTTTTAAGATTTTATTTATTTATTTGACACAGAGAGAGAGATCTCAAGTAGGCAGAGAGGCAGGCAGAGAGAGAGGAGGGTAGGCAGGCTTCTTGCTGAGCAGAGAGCCCGATGCGGGGCTTGATGCCACGACCCTGAGATCATGACCTGAGCTGAAGGCAGAGGCTTAATCCACTGAGCCACCCAGGAGCCCCAAAATATAGGGTAAATTTTAAAATACACGTGTATTTTGTATGAAGGGAGCTTACAACCCAGAAGCTATATAAGAAATTATTAATTTAATAGTTGCAAAATTTGTTTTCCATGGTAAAATAAAATAATCAAAGGGAAAAAAGACACAAATGTGCAAATTTCCTTAATATATAAAGATATCCCACTAATCAATAAGAAAGAACTAATAAATCAAATGACAAGTGGACAGACTAAATAAGCAGAGACTTTCCAAAGAAGGTGATAAGAAGACTTCTCAAAATAGGAAAATATACCTGCTCTACTCAGAATGAGAGAAATGGAATTTAAAAGTACAGTGGGATATAATATTTTTAATTATCTGATTTTAGTGATCACAAGTTTGATAATACACGGTGACTGATGGTGAAGCTGTGAGGAAACAATCACTCTCAACTATTTTGGGTTTAAAACTGATGTATTCTTTGTGAGGCAGTTTCTCAGTACCTGTTTTAAATGTGTCTACCCTTTGAGCCAGCAGTTCTACTACTGAGGATTTACTATAGAGATATACTTGCATTTGTACAAAATGAGCATACGGGGTTATTCAGCACAGTATTTATTGCTATATAATAGTAATAACGAAAGCAAAGATTTGAAAAAAAAAAGCACCCTAAATTCCATCAATAGGAACTGGTTGAATACATATGGAACAACCATGAAATAGAATGAAATACAGTCACTGAAAAACATCAAGACTGTTTTATAGGTGCTGAGATGAAATAATCTTGAAGATATATTGTCATATTAACACACACACACACACACACACACACACACGGCACGCTACCAGCTATGTGTGTATGTGTGTTTTGAAGTCTGTATCAATAATCTCATGCATTTTCGGTCTCCAGAGGCCTTTATAATCTTAAAAATTATTGAGGACCCTAATCAAGGGTTCTCAGTTGTCTTAGAAAATTCTAGAAAGCCCAAGAATTCACAGGTACACATTTCATTAGCTGTCAAAGTGATGATGTAATCACATGTCATGCAGCCTCTGTAAAACTCCCCTGTATACTTGAGAATAAAAGAGATGAATAATGACTTGATATTATTATGAGAATAGCTTTGATTTTATGGGCTCCCTGAGAGGGTCTTAAGGTCCCCCAGGGGCCACACTTTGAGGACTACTGATCTACATATCTGTGATTGTATATACATAGAGGAATTCTGCGTGAATACCCCAAAATGGGTAAAAACTGTTGCCTCTGGAGAAAGGACGCTGGGAGGGCCAGGGAACCCTGATGGGAGAAAGGTGTACTTTCACTGCATAATTTTTTTTTTTTTAAGATTTATTCATCCATTTAAGAGAGAGAGAACGAGTGGTAGGGAGGAGCAGAGGCAGATGGGAGAGAGAATCCCAAGCAGACTCCCCTCCAAGTGCTGAGCCTGAAATGGGGCTCAGTCCCATGACCTCGAGATCATGATCCCAGCCCAAATTGAGAGTCAGACATTCAGCCAACTGAGTCACCCAAGCACCTGGTCACTGCATAAGTTTTTGTAACTTTTAAATTATGTGCATGTGTTAATGGTTACTGTGTGTGTGTGTGTGTGTTTTACAAAGGAATAAAGGATCTAAAGAAATGAAATGCAAACAGATTTATGAGCTATAGAATTAATCAGACTCATGGGCTGAAATTGATATACATGAATATTTGTCAGAGCACTATTTATAATGGTAGAGACTTGGAAAAACCCCACAAGTTCAAAGATAGAGATTGGTTAAACAAATTATGGTACATCTACACATTGTAATTCTATGCAGTCATTAAAAATCATAAATCCCTAGAATGTTCTGTGATGTGGGAAAATGCTCACAATATAATGTTAAGTAAAAAAAAAGTAGTGCAGAATATAACTTTGCATGAGCCAAATTGTAATAATTTAAAACAATTCTGGAAGGAAATATATCCAAATTTTGAGTCATTATTTTTGGGTGGTGAGACTAGGGGTTATTTAAACTTCTGACTTTTCCAAATTTCCTATAATTAATATGTATTGCTTTTAAAAACAGAAAGAAAGTGCTATAAAAGAGAGAAGGAAATGGAAAAGATTCATTCCCAGGGCTGTGAGGGGATGTGGAGCTTCTCTTGCAGTGCTGATAGAACAGGGAGGTATATTCGAAGGGTAACCTCTTGCCCCTGGCTACCAGATGAACTCTGCCTGGGTGGACGAACACCATGTTGGTGGGTGTCTGGGCACAGGCAGCACGCGCTGCGGAAGACTGGGCTACACGGCGTGGCTGGGGAAGCAGGTGAAAGGGGAGGCAGAGGAACTTAATGAATAGGAAGGGCTGGTATGTTTGCAACTTGTACAACACATCAATGCAAACCTTAGTAGCCTAACATAACCATAAAAACTGTCATCTCCCAAGTTCGTGCGACTCAAGATTTGACTTAGCTAAGTGGTTCTGGCTCAGGGTCTCTTAGGAGGCCACAGTTAAGGTAGTAACTGAGGCTGCAGGGTCCACTTCCAAAGTGTCTTATTCACATGCCTGCCAAGGGAAGACTGGCTGTGGGAGGACTCTTATGTCTGTTGCCACATGGACCTCTCCATATGGCTTCTTAAATACCTTGGGATGCCTGGGTGCCTCAGTTGGTTAAACGTCTGACTCTTGATTTCAGTTCAGGGTGTGTCTTGAGATTGAGCCCTACGTGGGGCTCTGCATTCAGGAGGAAGTCTGCTTGAGTTGCTCTCCCTCTCTGTCTACCCCTGCCCCTCTCAAATAAATGAATAAATAAGTCTTTAAATATCTGTACACCATGGAAGCTGGCTTCCTCCAGAGCAAGTGATCCGAGAAAGTCTCCTATCTCTTACGACCAAATTCAGAAGTCACACAATATCCTTGTTATGTATCCTATTGGTGACACTGGTTAGCTCTATTGAGTGTGGGAGGGCAATGCACAAGGGTGCAAACAGAAGGAGATGGGGCTATCGTTGAAGCTGGTTACCACTGGTGGACACTTGCTGTTCAAAGTAATGGGCAAGCCTCCGGGGCTTGGCTAGCTTTCCATGGCCAAGCATCCTGGAGGATTTGAGGATCTGTTTTGCAGAATAGGAACTGATTAGGTGGGCCATACTGAGACTACCAAGTTGCCAGGAACTTTTAGATAGGATTTGGAACTCAGAAAGGGAAAGGAGGTATAAACAAGGCTCTTCCCTCATGCAACTAGGTAGCTCTCCCGGTTTAGAGGATGGCTGTAAAGTTCTAGGGGCTGAGGTATTGGTTCCTGGAATTATAACCTTGCATCCTGGATGCTTTGGATCAGCATGATGTAACTATTTTCTATAGAGTCTTGAAACATCTGCAGAATATGAACATTGCAACATCCAAATTGCTTTATGTGGAAACCTGCTGTAGAGAGAGGTCACGTTAGACCACATGTTTAGATTCGTGGCTTTGAAAATATGGTCCTAGGTTTTCCAGTGCTAGCCACCTGGATACTCTCTTCCCAATCAGCACAGATATGAAAGCAGGGGACTCTGGGGCCAGTCCTGGACTGCAGGGTAAGCAGTGCTGGAGATCGGTGCCTCTGGGTTTAGACAGCAGTGTCTACACAGAACCTAGGCAGAGAGTCAGTGCCAGGAAGACCAACGAGAGGGAAAGGGCAGATGTCCCAGCTTGTCTTAATTTGATGTGGCAGGAGCAAAGTCCATCCCAAATTTGTTCAAAAGGTGAGTAAAAAAAAAAAAAAAAAGTGAGGGTTTATAGGAAACCATCAGTCCTGAAGAAAGGGGGCATTCTGGTGCCCACTAATAATAACATGACTCAAATGTCAGTGTCACACAGTCTTTGCTACCTAGTTCAGATTTTGGAGAGGGAAGCTAATTGGCTTCAAAGGGCCTGGGGATTGGCCTCTCTGGAATCAGATGTTTGACTCTTTTCTAATCTGCCATGATTAGATTGGCCTGCTCCCCATTATAATCAGTGGTGCTCAGGGCTGTGGACCCCATCAGAAGGGGGAAAGGGTGGAAGGGGAAAGGGAGGAAGGCACCCCTAGTTCATTTTCCCTGGGAGAGGGGCCTGGGACATAGCTGAGTTGGCACAGGACTGGCATTGGGGAAGGCAAACAGTGGAAAGCAGACTTCAGAGAAAGGGGATTGGCCAGGAGGATCAGGGCTAAGCCCAGTCCTTTAGGAAACGAGGGATAAGGTGTGGCTTGGTCACAGGAGCAAGACAAAAATAGCAGTTATTTGAAATAGTATTCAAAGTGAGAGGGGAATTAGCATGAATGTTGGTTCTGGTCTTAATTCTTCCTAAGTAGAGCCAAGCTTGGTCACTAAACTGGGTAGGGCTGAGTCAAAGGGGTTCAGCTAGCCCTGGGTCTGGATGAGAAAGGAAAGCAGGGACAGAGGCCCAGGCAGGACAATGGAGATATGAAATGATGAATCAGATAAGACTGGCCAGTGGGTACTCTTACTGTGATGATTCAATTAGCTGTAACCCATTGCTCAGAGATTATCTTGCCCACGGTCCATTTGATCTATCACAGTGACGTGACTAGGCTCTAAGATACCAAAGCCTTCTTTTTTTTTTTTTTTTAAGATTTTATTTATTTATTTGACAGACAGAGATCACAAGTAGGCAGAGAGGCAGGCAGAGAGGAGGAAGCAGGCTCCCCGCGGAGCAGAGAGCCTGACGTGGGGCTCGATCCCAGGACCCTGAGATCAGGACCCGAGCCGAAAGCAGTGGCTTAATCCACTGAGCCACCCAGGCGCCCCCCAAAGCCTTCTTGATGCCACTGAAAGTCATAGGCCATGGCGCTAACCTGTGTTGGCTGGAGATCAGAAAAGACTAAAATGGAATGGATACTGTGCTTCTGTGTGGAGTTCTTTGAAAGGCTTTTTGAGAAGACCATATTGGTCACCAAATTATTCCCCAAATTTCATTTTCATCTTCCTCAGCCAAAAAGGATATTAAAAAAAAATACAAGAAAATATGAAGATAGCAGCAGGTGGTAAGACTAACACGTGTTAGTTACAGTAATAGCTCACGCCCTCTCTCCCTCATGCACTGTGCTTCAGCAAACAGAAAACAGGATTGCTGTGAAATACATAGTGGTGAACTGTTTGCTCCGATCTCTCTGGTTGTTACTCTTCTCTTCAGTAAATGTGAGATTGTTTATAGTTTCCGGGAGAGAGCTCTTACTTCCCTGATGGTTGAGAAGGGCTTTTCCTGTGGCCCCTCCTATCAGGCTTCCCGAGGACAGAGAAGAGCAGGCTGAGCTCTTCCATTGTTTCCGCAGTGATGTAGGTGCAGACTCAGAGGCTGTGCTCTCTGATGGCAGCGGGGCTACCCATTTGGCTGTGGATCCCAAGAGAATTAGGCCATTTTCCTCGGGGTAACTGTCTTCTAGACCCTTCCTATTCTAAGTCAGATAATGCAACTGTTGCAGGTTTTCTCCTTCTTTGGGAGCCAGTAAGGCCGTTACTGAGGTATTTCTGACTCTACCTTGTGGGGCCTCTTAGGGTAGAACAACATGGAGAGCTCCATCCAGAGGTGCTGAGTGGAAATGACATGTGCCTTTTCCATGTTGGAGTATTTAGTTGTTGGTGCATGACCCAGACCGCGAGGGCTCCATCAGCCAGCATCCCTAACTGATTATGATTAGATCCCTCTGCTCACCTGAGATGGGCATAGAATATGAGAATAGATTACTTTGTTTTTAAGTTACTGAGTTTTGTTGTTGTTACAACATAACCTGGGTATCCTGACAGATACACTTTTTTTTTTTTAAATAGGGATCAAATGCTATTATTATTTGCCATACAAAACCATTAAAAGTCATTCATTAAAAAAAACAATCACCCCATATTCTGCCACCTCAACAAGTTTATTTGTCAGTGATTTCCTCCGGGGTGTTTGTTTGTTTATCGGTATTTGTAATTTTTGCTTAGTTGTAGCGTAGGTATGAATTCAATTTTGCATTTTTTTTAAAGATTTTATTTATTTATTTGAGACAGAGAGAAAGTGAGAGAGAGCATGAGAGGGGAGAAAGTCAGAGAGAGAAGCAGACTCTCTGTGAAGCTGAGAGCCCGATGCGGGACTCGATCCCTGGACTCCGAGATCATGACCTGAGCCGAAGGCAGTGGCTTTAACCCACTGAGCCACCCAGGTGCCCCTGTATTTTTTTTTTTTTAATGTAACTTTATGAAGGCATCTGGATGACTCATTCAGTGAAGCATCCAACTCTTGATTTCAGCTCAGGTCATGATCTCAGGGTTGTGAGATCAAGCCCTGTGTCGGGCTTCGCGCTCAGCATGGAGTCTGCTTGAGGTTCTGTTTCCATCTCCCTCTGCCCCTCCCCCCACTCCCCCCTCTCTCTACGTAAATAAATAAATAAAAAAATATTTTTAAAAAATTAATTTTATCATGCCTTCATGATGATGAGAACCTTGACTGTTCTATTAACCACAGTCTCTCTCCTTAGCACCTCACACAAATCCAAGCACATACTAGGTATCTAATATATAATGATTGAATTAATAACTGTACTTTCCTTTTAGCATGATTATTAGAAGACACCTTATATATGACTGATCAGGAACTGCAGGCTGTCAATTCAAAGCTCAGGTTTGTCTAGTGGCAGAGACATTTTTAAAAATAAGTTTTTGTTCTATTTTAATTTTTCTCTGGCTAGCTTTAGGTCCAGGCTCTTTTCCTGGTTTCCCTGCAAGTTCATAGTCTCCTTCTGGTACGTTTGAACTCTGGCTCCCAGTCCTGGACCAGACTCTTTGGTCACTTAGAGAAATCTCACACAGAATTTCAGAGTGGGGGGGCACCTGTGTGGCTCAGTGGGTTAAGCCTCTGCCTTTGGCTCAGGTCATGATCCCAGGGTCCTGGGATCGAGCCCCACGTCCGGCTCTCTGCTCAGTGTGGAGCCTGCTTCCTCCTCTCTCTCTGCCTGCCTGTCTGCCTACTTGTGATCTCTGTCTGTCAAATAAATAAATTAAAAGAAAAAAGAATTTCAGAGTGGGTATGTGTCTTAAAGACTATACCTGGTCCTTCTAATTTGATATATGAGCCCAGAGAAATCAAAATTAAGGTCCTAGAGTGTCTTAGGTAAGGCTTGGATTGAAAGCAAGTTTCCTGACTACAAATCCACAGTTCATTTGAATGTTTCTTCTGGGTTCCAGTTCCTGATTTTGGCCCAGAGTAAGCTATTCCAATTGTGGGTTCCAGATGTCTTAGCCTGACCATCTTACGATGCCTGATTTCAGCTTGACTTCATGATTTTTCTCCCAGCTTTTTTTCTCCTTCTCCTGCTCCTCTTCCTGTTTTCCTTCTTTCCCTCTTTCCTCCTCCTCCTCCCTGTCTTCCTCTTCCTTCTTGACCAACTGGATGCCTGACTTAATTAACCCTGGAGGTCACCATCAGGTTTTTTGCAATTGTGAGATGTGTTTTGCCTTAAGTCACATTGTCTGGATTTGAGATGAGTTTTTATTACTCTTTCCCTTGCTAGAATTCAAACCCCTTCCTAACTGAGTTGTCCATTTCTCCATTTTCAGAAATTGGGAGTTTCCTGAAGAGGGTCCTAGTGCTCTAACTATGCAGCTTGGCCCTTTTCTCTCTTGGTTTGTGGTCTACTTACTTTCCTCCCTCCCATCTCAACTGGTCAAGTCAATGGCAAGGTGACTCACAGAAGCCCATCTCATTAACTGTGTCCTCCTCAGGGCTTCTGGTATCTTCTGTCTTCCCCTCCCTCAACCCCAGCCCCTGCTTCTCCCTTTTTGAGTGGGCTTTCAGTTTCATCCTTTGTTCCCCTCTGCCCACGTCAGTTTGTTCAGCCCTACTCCATCTCTACCTTGTGAGATTGCTCAGGTTTTGAGACCATGGACTTCATCTGATATCCAGGTTCAAATCCTTTAACAGATTTTATTTCCTGTGTAGTCTTATTGTCGGGAACTCACTCTCTCTGAGCTTGCATTTGTGATCTGTAGAAGAGATACTATTATTTCCCCTCATAGTGTTACAGGGAATCTTAAATGAGATAATGCATGGGAATTATTTTGAAATATGCTGGCCCACAATAGGTGTGCAAGACATGTTAGCCGTCACACTTGCTCACACTTTTTTTTTTTTTTATTCCTGTGTGTATTTCCCCTACTTGCTCTTAACTGCACTTTCTCATCTCCCTTCCTCTAGATGGCAAAGATATAGGTTAGAGGTGTCAATGTTATAGCTGTAGGTATGAGGAAAAGGCCTAATATGTTCCAGAGGGATGTGTAAATTTCAGAGAAAAAGAATCATTGGTTTGAATTCCAGTGCCTTTATTTGCTTGCTATTTGACCTTGGGCAAATTATCTTGCCTCTCTGAACCTTAACTGTTTTTGTCTCTGTGATGAAAATAATAATATATACCTTCCCCCAAAAGGCCATTGTGTGACGTGAAACACACATACACACACACACAAACACACAGACACTCACTCCTACAGATGCATATGTATAGTGACCCACAGACTATCAGTACTCATTCCTGCCAACCTTTTAAAATTAACAAAAAGGGAACACTTTTTAGATTTGGTATGATTTAATGTACAGGGATGAGTACTGTTCCTCCTTCAGGGGAAATTTGAAAGAATTCATAAAAACTTGAGAATTAATTGAGACCCATGTGTGCACTAGGTGCAAAGCCAGTGGTCCCAGACATTACCTGGGAGAAGGTTAAACTCTAGTGACTCCTCTGAAGTTTCAGGTCTCTGCCGCCCCCTAGTGGCCACTGATTGTAGCAGAAGATTCATAGTTCTTGACAAGTTACTCCAATTAATTTGACTTTGGACAAGAATTATGTAGAGAATAAGGAATGGAGTGAAAGGGCCTATATTTGAGTCTTTTTTTAAACATTTCAGATAGAAAATTATTCTTCTATCAGTGTGCATGCCAGTGAAATCTGGTGAAAATCCAAACATATATGCCCCCCTACTAGGGAAGTATTAACCAACATATTAACTTCCATACCCTTTCCTTCCTCTTCTCTTTCTCCCTCCCCCTCTCCCTCTACCAAGGTAGGAGCACCCTTTCTCTCCTTGGGTCAGATCATTCTTTGCCCTTAAACTTGTTAGAGGTTGTGTACCCAGTTCGAGTTCCAGAGAGAAGCCAGTTACCTGTCAAATTAAGTGAGTTGCCAAACATACAGCAGGAAGCAAAATATTCCTGGAATTAAGTTTCTTTTGTTATAAGGTTTCAATGGCCAAAGGCAATACCACAATGCCTAAGGAACCTGGCCTGGGAGAGCAGAGGCCTGCTTGGCCACCACCTCCTGGGAACGAGGGACGTCCTGCAGCACTCCGCATCTCATTGAGAGACATTCAACTCCACTCTGTGCTCTGATTCTGTGAGGAAGCTTCTCTGCTGTCCTGCAGGCTGTGAGCTCCTCCAGGGAGGCTCTTGCCTTATTTTTTGCTCTGATAGCAAAAGACTTGACAGTCAACCTTTAGCAAGAAGGAACAGAGGGGATTTATGTGAACCTAATACTCTAGTCTTTGGTTCTAGTGAAGCACTTGTTATAAACACAGCCATTATCTGAATTCTGTGTTGGCAGTTCAGGAGAGATGAAGGGAAAGAGAGACTAGAGGTATAGTCCTTACTTTACAGATGAATAAAAAATGGTCTTTGGTAATGATCTCTCACTCCCAAGGCTGTGAGCAAGTGTTGGATCATTATTCCTTCCAGCTAAGTCACCTCTAGATCTTCTTGCCCTGTTACTCATAGAGGGATAGAGAACAGTATGAATAAGAGCACACGAGGGAGGACCTGGGATGCACATATGACTGTGTGACCCAAAGAAAATCAATTACCATCTCGGCAACTCAGTTGTCTCATCACTAAAGCTGAAATTTTAAAATATTTACCTTGCAGAGAATAAAAGAGGTGACATATGTTCAAGCACCATTCTGAGAAAATGCAGGATGACTGACAGGTCTAAAACGTACTTGCTGTAGCTGAAGAACTCTTAGAGATCATCGTTACTCTACCTCCACACTGCTAACTTTTTCTCGTGTGGATGGCAGAACCTCCAGGTTCCCAGGAATGCGTTTAAATAATGGAAGGGTCAGGGAAGATTCTGTCTCAGGGCCCTAATCCGAGCTGTTCTCGGCTTTGGCAATGTCGTGCTGCCTCTCCTCCCACTCCTCCCTTCCCTTCGCCTCCACTTTTATTCCAGAACCAGATTTTCTGAAGTCGGACCCGTTTAATCTCTTAAATGCATAATTAGGGAGAGTGCTTGATTGCAAAGGCCTCTTCCAATCCTCCCATTTATCCAAAACACGCTCCTTTTCACATAGCAGAGAAATAGGGCAGGGAATAGGGAGGAAGGGAGGGAGAGAGGGGAGAAGGATGGAGGGAGGGCGGGCTGGGCCCTGTGCTTTTCTCAATGAATGCCGAGGCCTCTGCAGATTTGCATAGGATCCCATCTAGCGGCGCCATTGGTTGGCGGGTGCGAGCGGGGCAGGGCGGGCCGAGTGAGCCTGGCAATGGCGCGGAGTTGGCGTTCGATCTCCGCCCCCACCACGGCCCCGCCCCCTCCCGGCGCGAGCTCGAGACTCTGCCAGCTGCAAGTGGCGGGCGCCCAGGCAGATGCGATCCAGCGGCTCCGGGGGCGGCAGCAGAGGTAGCAGCTGGCGCATCCCGTCGCCGCTGTCCTGAGGGTCGCACAGCAGAGTCGCCTTTCGGCCGCCCTCTGCTCAGCCACCCGAAGCCGGGGCGGGGGCGGCTGCCATTGGGTGAGGAGGGGCAGCAAGATTTGGGGCTCTCTTGCCCAGAATGCTTTCATTCGGCTGCTGCCGCTGGGGCCGCTTCGGTGCCTGAGAAGTCTGAGCAGACGAGACGCGGGAGAGCAAGGACGCTGCAAACTTGGCACGGCGGCGGCTTGAGCCTCTGCTTCACAGCGCGGGGGCTCGATTCAAGCCCAGAAGTTCAGCAAGCAGTGCAATCCGCAGACTTGCCGCTGCCGAGGGTTGCAGAAGGGTGTGCGGAGAAAGCAACTCCTGCCCCGGGTTTTCCCCTACACTAAGGGAGAGGAGCTCAGAAGCCGAAAGGAGCGCAGAGGAAGGAGCTAGGACACCGGAACGCTCGGAGGCATCGTTCTCAGCTGGAAAGTTGCGGAGGACTGGAGGCTGCTGGAGAGCAGACAGACCACAGCTCAAGCCGCGGGGGGCAGGAGAGGACGGCACCCTGCTGCCGCCTCCCTTCAACCATAGTAGTTTCTCTTGTTCCGGAGCGCAGCAAGGCGCGCCAAAGGCACAGGGTCCCAGCTGCTGAGCCCGAGGCCCTCAGGGTCTCTTGACACGCCCCTGAGCTTCCAGCCCCATTTTACTGAGACTCCTGCTTGCCTCCTAGCAGAGAATCGAGTGCACGCATAATCCCCCAGAGATCAGGTGGAAGGAGCCCTGCAGGACTAAGGACTATTCGGAGACCCTTCTTATTTGAGGGGAAGTGAAGGACAAGGCTGGATAGTGGGGAGACTAGTATAAACAACCCTTCCCTGGCAGGATGGGATCTTTAGAGCTCCTAGGGCTGCTGCTGCTGCTGCTTTCAGTGGCAGCCTCGGACTCAGGGACCGGGGCCGAGACTGAAACCTGGACAGGGACCGGGACCGAGACCGGCCAGCTCGTGGGCTCACCCGCCGTGGGGCCAGCTCTACAGCCTCGGGAGCCGCTCAGCTACTCACGTCTGCAGAGGAAGAGCCTGGCAGTGGACTTTGTGGTGCCCTCGCTCTTCCGCGTCTATGCCCGGGACCTGCTGCTGCCGCCTTCGTCCTGGCCGGAATCGAGGGCTGGCCGGACGGAGGCGCGCGGCTCGCTCGTTCTAGACTGCGCCCCACTACTTCGGCTGGTAGGGCCACCGTCCGGGGTCTCCTGGACAGAAGGTCCTAGTTCACCAACCCCTGCCCAGGCACAGACGCTGACCAGGGTGCTGAAGGGCGGCTCGGTTCGCAAGCTGCGGCGCGCCAAGCAGCTGGTGCTGGAGCTGGGAGAGGAGGCGATCCTTGAGGGCTGTGTCGGGCCCCCAGAGGAGGCGACTGCAGGACTGCTCCAGTTCAACCTCAGCGAGCTGTTCAGCTGGTGGATTCGCCATGGCGAAGGGCGGCTGAGGATCCGCCTGATGCCAGAGAAGAAGTCTTCCGAAGTGGGCAGAGAGGGAAGGCTGTCTGCAGCGATCCGCGCCTCCCAGCCCCGCCTTCTCTTCCAGATCTTGGGGACCGGTGAGCAGCTCCCGCCTGAATGTGTCGGGTTTTGTATTCTTAGACACATCAGTTTGCAACTGCTGTCAACTAACCATTTTCCAAAACCCAGTCTCTGGTTCTTAGCTCTTTTCCTCCTTCCACAAGCCTCCTCTTTCCCATTAGACCATATTTTCTTGAACACAGTCATTCCCCAAGGATTTTCCTTCCTCTCCAGCAACCAAGTTGGGAGAAAAGTTTTCTCTTCTTGGCAGAATGCTTCTTTCTACTGACTTACATGGGGTTCTAGCCAAAATGGGATGTACTTCTAATGGGGGCCCCTTGGATGGTTGAAATGCCCTGATTACTTCTCTGTTCCAAGCTTAGCCCTAGATCTCAAGACTCATCTTCCCTTCCCCTTGTTCCTCTTCCTGGCCATCGCAGATGTGGGAAATGTAGTACACATCTCAGAGAACATAGAACTCTTCTTCATCTTGTTGAATCCTACCTAGCTGTCCCATTCAAATGTTGGCTTACCTAGGGATTGCCTCTTCATTAATTTTTCTGCCCCTTTTCTCCAACCCATTTGCTGGCCACTCTCAGCCTTCTGTTTTTCCTCTCAGATGTTGTTGGGAGAGTCCCAGAGGAAATAAGGAATATGGGACAGGAGGGAGATGTGAAGAGAGGGAGCAAACTGGCCAAGATTGTCTCCCTTTGAGGGAGTAAGTATGAAGTCAGGAGAGACAATAGTTGAGTTCCCTTTCTTCTCCTGCTACCCCTCCCACCCACCAACCTCTAATTCTTAGCTTGTATGTCCGCAGTAGCAGCTCTGGGTGACAGTCCCTGGCAGGCCTGTTTCACTGCAGATCTCTCTGCTGGAGACTCCTGAAATGAGGTTTCTGTTTCATTTACTCTCTCATTTTCTTCTCCTATTCACTGAGTTGGGGGTGTGTGTGCAGGCACTTACTTCTAACTCTTCCCATAGTATTCTTTGACTGGAAAACCAGGTGGTTTTGAATGGATGTTTCTCTCCTAAGACCACTGGGGAAAGGCTCAGTGAATAAAACATACCATGTAAATGAATGAGAAAGCACAGAAAAGAAATCATGCCTTTAAAAAGACTACACTAATTCCATTGAGCAAACCCAGCCTCTTTTATATCATTCTCAACATCAAAAATAAATGAAATTTTTATGCTCCACTGGTTACTAATGTCTAGCGTTAATTGGATGGAGAGCACTGAAAAGAGCCCGCTGTAGAGCTACAAGTATCTGTCATGCTTGTCCTGGTGCATGCATATACTCCCCCCACACCCACTACTCTGCTGCAGCAGGGACATTTACATGCTGAGGTTCTTCAGTCATTGTACACACACGGAACCTACTGGTATGTGGTCCCCAAGGAAAACAGTCTGTATGCATAGTTCAGCATTAGCGTTGGTAGCCCTGGCACCTAAAATGACCCCTTTGTGTTCGGGGCTGGAATTTATGTGAAGAGGCAGCATTGATAGTAAGAGGCAGGGTCTGATGAGTGTGATGGTGCCTTCTGTGTGCTGAGCTAGGAGACCAATACTGTGGTCTCACAGCAGATACTTTTGTGAAGACATCTGGCTTTATGTCAGCCTGGCTTCTGTGGTTTATACATACAACGTCTTCTTCTAAATGCCCACGGAACTTAGAATGGGTCTAGAAATGACTTCTCGGGCAATGTGGAGTTTCTTCTCCCTTCATGTCAGTGAGCATCTCTGGAGCTTTTCCTGTCAACCTCTTGTCAAATGACCATGGGCCCAGCAGTCTAGATCAGCTATTGTGAGATGTTGGTGACAGATAAAAGAGGCCCTTTCCGTGGCCCTGAACTTGCCTACTGTAAACAGGCAGGTTGCATGAAGTTGTCGGTGCATGTCTCTGAAGCTTCACATGCTTAGTGCATTTGAAGAATATACTGTAGTCAAGCCTCAGGTAAGGAGTTGAAGCTGCTGAGCAGGGGACTTTCATGTAGAGAGGAGTGTGCTTCAAGAGCTGCTGCCAGTGGGGATGCTCTGTGAGTGTCCCAAGTCCTCCCAAGTCCCATCATAGTCCATTTGGCAGTTGGACCAAGGCCTTATGCATCATTTGACACATCCAGCACTGCTGTTTTCAGAAAGAGCCAGGATTCTGTCATTAAAAGGCTAGAAATTTTGGCCCAGCATTTTTCAGCAGCATTGGGATCAAATGATTATTGATGGGATCACATAAGACAGTAAGTGTAACTGGATGAGCTCCCTGTGACCTGCAGGGAGACAGGCAGCTTATTGAAAAGCACTTCAGGCCTTGTAGTGATCACACTTGGAACAGGCTGGGCTGTCCTGCTCCGAGGTATACGCTGTTTCCCATTAGGCAGCTGGCCATGCAGGACTAGCCTCTTACCTTTCCATGGCCTCCCCAGCCTCATTCAGATATGGTTTCCACCACAGACCTTCCCTTGGAGGGGGTAGACACACCCTACTCTATCATGGTTCATGTTTGGGGCAACATAAATCATGTGGTTCCATTCACTTTTCTGTATGAAAATTCAAGCTCAGGTTCTCACACTTGGGTTGATTTTACTGTTTGTTGCACTTGAGGAAATGGGTTTATTCTTTTTATATAGGCTCATGTCGTAGAAAAGGCATTCAACTCCTCTGTGACATAGGATCCTCAAGCAGACAAAGGGAAAATAGGCACAGCTCAGCTTGCCTCTTCCTACTTCTGTGCAAATGACCAGTGATCTGGTCTAGAGGGGCACAAGCATGCTGATGGGGCTAACTGTGAGGAGGGGAGAGGAGAGGAAGGGTGTTCTGCCCACTCTCCTTGTGGTGACTGGCCTGCAGCAACCTGTTTGTTTCAGACTGAAGACAGCTTCCTGAATCTGAACAGGAGAGTGACCAGAGGTGTGATCAAATTGGAAAAGCACCCAGTCAGGATAAAGCAGTTACTTTGTATTGTTTGTGGTCTGGGATGTCTGAGAGGACAAAAGGATGTCTGAGAGGCCTCCTAATGCATGACATGCAAATGTTTTTTCTTTGTGGATTGTTTTGAATTAAAAAATGGGATCAGTATTTCAAAGCACTCATTTACAGAAAGTAGAAGGAGTAGAAGGGTAGATAGGCCATTGCTGAGACTGTATGAATTTTGGTGCATCATTCTGGGACAGTCCACACCTCAGAAAAGATGTCTGCCACACTGCTCACAACCCTACTTCGTATCCTATTTTGTAGATGTTCTGACATCTTGCTTCTGCCATCCCTCAGGCAGAGGCCTAGAGGATATTGACTTGTAGGATAGGAGGGCCTGTTTCTCTATAAGCACCCCCTCTCACTCCTGGAAAGGGGGTATATGACTGGGGATTTTACGTGTACTATGGAGAGGCCTGAGAAACTTAAAGTAGATGTATGCAATGCAACACACCTGACCCTTGCCCTCATGTATCTTTCAGTCCCTTCTGGTTTTATTTCTGGAGAGGGTGAAGAGAGCCAAGCAAGACAGAAAGGACGTTAGAGCTCCCAGAAGGGATATCAGTTATTGGAGGTGAATTGGGAGAGTTGGAACTAGTCCAGAGAAGAGCAGAGAGCTGATTTAAGACTTGAAGGGACCGATTTATGGTGAAAGATGAAAAGAATTAAATATATATGGCTGAGTGAAGTGGCAGTGAAGGGAACGCCATGGTAACAGTCTACAAAGCTCTGAAGAGGGAGAGGCTGTGAAGGAGAGGAGCCATATAGTGTAGCCCAGAGGAGTAAAAGGATGAGACTCGCAGAAGGAAACTTCAGGGTGGATATCAGGGAAACCTTATTTTCTGACATTGATATTCCTCTGACTATGGAATGGAATTCCAAAGGAGCAAAGAGTAAGGTGAGATGTGGGTCAGATAAGCCACAGCATTCATAATTAATCAGTGTTATATTTGGAAGTGTCGAGAAGCCACAACAGGCAGGAGAGCTGGGGTGGGGAGCAGCAGCAGGAAGCAGGATCTTTCAGGATCCAACTCTCAAGAGACCTTGCATATTGGTGTTCCCTGTAGGAAAAGATAAGAATTACATATATGTCTTTGAAATTGGTTGAGATGTACTTACAAAAGAAGATTGTGATTGAAAACAATATTTTGAAATTAGCAGGTTTATTTATCTCTGCTCCTGGATTGATGCAGAGTATTTCTATGGGGTGCTGTCTGTCTGTCCCCTGTGGGGGAGGCATACCTGGAGAGCATTACACATCCAAGATGCATCTCTAGCATGCGTGTCATCAGGCCATTGGGCAGGGCAGGAGATACCTGGCTCTTGAGAAGTTGAGACCAGTTCTAGATTTGATGGACTCCTCCTGGCTCCTACTGGCTACTTGAAAACCCTTTGACATACTGAGAATATATATATGGCTGCTAGAGAGATTGTATATATATATATATGTACATATATATATCTATCTATATATTATATATAGATAGATATATCTATCTATATCTAGATATCTATATATACCTAGATATCTATAGATATATAGATAGATATATCTATCTATATATAATATATAGATATATATATGTACATATGTATATATATATCTATACATATGTATATATGTACATATATATATCTATAGATATAGATATGGCCATATCTATGTTTATCTATCTGTATGGCTGTTAGAGAGATGGAATGCATCGAAATCCATTTGATCTTTTCACAAATTGACAAAAAGAAGGAAAGCCCATGAGGGGTTTTTGTGGATGGTGTGGGAGGAAGGTGTTACCATTAATAAAACTGAATGCTTTTAAGGAAGTGTGTCTTCTGAAGGACAAGGCCACAGGCTTGCAGGTGGGAGAAGAAGAGAGGAAAAGTTGTGTCAGCAGAAGCGGTGGCCCCTGCCACTCCTAGGATTACTGCCCGATTACCTCACTTTGTGGGAATTTGCCAGTCTGGTTCATAAAGGACATTTTGCCTGTCTTTATAACCATTAATAATGTCCTGTTATGGTTTTAAGAGACTTTATAATTTATAAAGAACTTTCAAATGTATTATTTTTTCCAGTTTTACAGTGGGCAAGGCAAATATTTGTTTTATTTTATAAATGAAGTAACTGGAATCTGGCTATTTGGTAAGGATTTTTTCAGGGTAAAAGATGGTAGACCTAGAAATTTTAACTTATGGATCAAGAGGGTGTGGGATGCTGAATGCTGAGTTAGGTTCTGGCTAGGGCTACAGATCTTTTTTCCTTCAAATTGGGGCTCTTTTCACTAAAGGAGTCATCTCAAGATGCAGATTATAAATAACAAAGACACGTAAATAGATGAAAAGCTTTACATTATCCTTGTCAGAAGGCCATGCAACAAATATTTGGTGTTTGAGAACCATGACTTGGAAAAGTTCTTTAACATCTTTTATTTTCTTAAAATCTTTGAGGTCTAGTTTCATCATTAGCAAAATAGTGATAGTAATAGTTCCTATCTCAAGGTGTTGTCATGGAAATTGAATTAGAAGATATGTGTAAATCTGTAACCCAACGCCTGACATAATAAAGTGTTCCATTGATAGGAACCATATGGCTTTTCCTAGCAGCGATAACACCGCAGTGTCTGGTTGTACAGGTTGTGTACTCTGTAACTCCATGAATTGCATATACATTTAAGTTTATTTAAATGGTGCCATTTGGAGTTGTGTGGTCCCTCTGTGTGGCCAGATGTGACCTTGGCAGCAGCAGTTGTAATACTGTGGGCTCCCATGCAACTAACTTCTAATTCCTGACATAAGTGGGATCCAGTGGCAATGGGGAGAGTGACAGGGTGATAGTTTCTATTGTCTTACCTAGAAATGTGAATGGGGAGATTTGAGGTGTGATATTTACTTCATTTCTATCCACTAGTATCCTCCAAGTTCTTTTGACCTGGGATTTGGCTCAGAGATTCAAGCAGCATATTCACAACCCAATTTTTTTTTCTTTTACACAAAGAAAGTAAGCCTTAACTTTATGAAGATATGAAGTCTAATAATGAAGAACAAGTTAGAGGCATTACAGAACAGCAGTTTGCAGATGGTGGCTCTTTCTTAACCGAGGCAATGTATGTAGTTCAAGACTCTCAGTGCCCAGAGAGGTGCTTGGTCATTGACCTCTGGTAATTTCTTTGTCATACATAGCTGGAATTATGCCTTTTCCTTACATCTTTGGCTTCACCATTCATTGTCAAGTGGGAGGCAGGAGAGAGATGGAAGGTGCCAACTGGTTGATGGACATGAGACCATTAAGAGCAATTAGACCTTTGAGATTCCATGAAGATACGTAGCCCAGGGACTTGAGTAGGAGGCTACCTCAGAAAAGTGGCTCAACCTAAAAGAAGCTGTTAAGCATCCATATTGCATTTTATAGATAGTATTTTTTATGAGCCATGGCTGATCCATTGCTTTCAAAAGAGGTACATGGATGTTATTTCTTCTTGGGAGTAGAAGGAGACTAGGACATTTTGGTGAGGATAGTTATAGGTCCAGGGGTTATGTGACAAGAGCTGCGAATAAACTTACCAAAGAGCCCTAGAGGTGTCTTCTTTCTTACAGCCATTATGTTGTCTTCCAGTCTAGGATGTGGCCAGTGTTTCTTTTTTTTTTTTTTTTAAAGAAAAGTTCTTTTTGTTTTTATTTTATTTTTTAACTTTTTTATTTTTTAAATTTTTATTTTGTTTATTATGTTCAGTTAACTCCTGTATAGTACATCATTAATTTTTGACAGAGTGTTCAATGATTCATTAGTTGAGTATAATACCCAGTGCTTATCATAACATGTGCCCTCCTCAATACCCATCACCCAGTTACCCCATCCCCCTACCCTCTCCCTCCCTTCTGAAACACTCA
>ML107457.1:0-20694 GCA_003697995.1 Taxidea taxus jeffersonii | reverse complement strand
GGTTTTGATTTGTATTTCTCTGATGGCTAGTGATGTTGAGCATTTTTATCATGTGTCTCTGAGTCATTTGTATGTCTTCTTTGGAGAAGTGTCTGTTCATGAGTTCTGTTCATTTATTGACTGGATTATTTGTTTTTTGGGTGTTGGGTTTGAGGAGTTCTTTATTAGGTACCTACACTTCTAGGATTAAGTCATTTCTTGATGATTTCACTCCTTTATTATTGTGTAATATGTCTTTTTATCCCTGGAGATATTAATATTTTGAAATTGGTTTTGATTGATATTAATGCAGTCTTTTAGGTATCTTTTGATTATTGTTTATGTAGTATATCTCTTCCACCCTCTTAATTTATATCTTTATATTTATAGTGAGTTCCTTATAGAAAACATACTGTTGGATATAGTGTGATTTTTAAAAATTTAATCCTATAGCCTTTGTCTTTTACTTGGTCTTTTAGGCCACTTGTATTTAATGTTATATTTTATATGGTTGGATTTAGGGTCTACCATTTTGTTTTTGTTTTTGTTCGGCTCTCTGTTTTTAGTTCTTCTCTTTTTCCTTTCTTGGTATCTTTTTGGTTATTTGAATATTTTTTAGTATTTCAGTTTTAATTTACCTGTTGGTTTTTGGCTTTATTTTTGTATTATTATTTTAGTGGTTGCTCTAGCGATTACATATATATATCTTTGTGTATATATGCATATTATAATTGTATATACTTATATATGCATACTATATATCATATATATGTATGTATAAAATCTCACAGTCTGCTTTGAATTGATATTTTAGTACTTCAAGTAGAATATAGAGCCTTACAACCATATAGGTCCCTTTACCCTCCCCCTTTGTTATGGTTGTCCTATGTGGGATAGCTACATAATTAAAGATACTGCTAGAGTATATATATATATATATGTATATATACACACACACACACATACACACATATATATATGCACACACACACATACATATAGCTTTTAGCAGGTATACATATTTTACATAATTGAGAGAAGAAAACTAGTCCTTTATATTTACCCAGATATATAACTCTTACTCTTCCTTGTTTTCTGAAGTTCCAATTTCCCTATTTTATCATTTTTCCTTTGACCTAAAGAACTTCCTCTTTCATTTCTTTTAGAGCAGTTCCGCTGACAACAAATGAGCTTAGTTTTCCTTTATCTGAGAATGTCCTTATTTCACCTTTATTTCTGAATTGTGGGTTGACGGGTCTTTTCTTTTTATACTTTAAGAATGCTGTTCCTCTGTCCTTCATAGTTTCTGATAAGCATTCTGCCATTAAATTGTTTTTCTCTATGTAGCTGTTTTCAAGTTTTTTTGTCTTTAGTTTTCAGAGGTTTATTTGCCTATTTGATTATGATAAGTCTGCGCATGGTTTGCAGTTTGCTGAGATTCTTGAATCTGTAAGTTTGTATCTCTTATGAAATATGGTGAGTTTTCAGCCATTATTTCCTTGTTTTTTTCTGTACTAATAGCTTTTTCCCCTCCTCTGGGACTTCAGTTACACAATTTTTAGGTCTTTTGCTATTGTCTCGCATTCTCTTGAGATTCTGCTAATTTCTTTTTTCAACTTTTTTCTCTCTGTTCTGCAGATTGGATGGGTTCTGACTCTTCTTCTCTTTCCATTTTGCTGTAATTTGTAATATTAGATATATTTTTCAGTTAAAATTTTGTTTTTTTACTTTCATTTTTTGAAGGTTTAATTTATTTATTTGAGAGAGAGCATGAGTGTGTGTGGGGGGGAGGGGCCAAGGGAGAAGCAAACTCCCCACTGAGCAGGGAGCCCAATGTGGAGCTCAGTCCCAGGACCCTGAGATCATGACCTGAGCTGAAGACAGATGCTTAACTGACTAAGCCACCCAGGGACCCAAAATTTTCTACTTTTAAAAATAATTTCTATTTCCTTACTTAGAACTACTTTTTCATCAGTTTTCCAGGATGTTTACTTTTCCCTCTTGGAACACAGTTATAACAGATAGCTTCTTTAAAGTCTTTGTCTGATCATTTCCACATCTGGATCATCTTGTTATTGGCATTTGTTGATTATCTTTACCTTTAAGGATTGGCCAAATAATAATAATGGCTGAATAATATTACATTGTACGTCTTCACCATATCTTCTTTATCCATTCATCAGTCAATGGACATTTGGGCTCTCTCCGCAGTTATTCAGCCATCATAAAGAATGGAATCTTGCCATTTGCAATGACATGAATGGAGCTAGGGTGTATTATGCTAAATGAAATAAGTTATTCAGAGAAAGACAAATATCATATGATCTCACTCATATGTGGAATTTAAGATTAACCTGTTGGGACGGGGGAAAAGAAAAAAAGGAGAGAGGTAAGCAAGTCATAAGTGGCTCTTAACTATAAAGAACAAACTGAGGGTTGATGGAGGGACGTGGGTTGGGGGTGGGCTAGATGGGTGATGGGGATTAAGGAGGCTACTTGTGATGAGCACTGGGTGTTGTATGTAAGTGATGAATCACCGAATTCTGCTCCAGAAACCAATATTGCACTGTATGGTAACTAACAAAATTTATATAAAAAAACCACTTGGTCATTTGTTTTGTTTTGTTTTACTTTTGTATACTGTATACTGAGTAATTTTACATCATATCCATGATTGAACATCATGTTTGGTCTGAGACCTGGGTGTATTTTAAATCTCAGTTTTTTTCTTAAAGCCTTTTTTTATGCTGATTTGAGTCTGTCCATACATGTGCTTCTTGGAGATGAACTGGGATCCTAGGCCAGCTCCTTCACATAATTAGCATATTTTTGTCTCTCCCCCCTGGAATTCTCCTTAAGCTCAGTTTTACCTGTCAGTACTACGTTTGCACAGTTTGTGCAACTGGGACTGTCCTTGGGCAAAATAGGGAGACAATAAAGAGAAACAAATCAGGTATTCTCTCCATATTCTGGCCTGAGGTCCCCTTTTTCCCCAAGCCCCTGGCCTGACAGATGTGGTTTCTAATAGGGTCTCTAGTAGAGTGGTGGCTGCTGACATTGCCAGCCACACTGACTTTGCTGAGAGCTCACTATCATGACATGAGAGGGAGAAAAAAGGAAAAAACAAAGAAGGAGAGATTTCCCTCCATCCTCTCTGGATCACAAGCCTTGTTTTCCTGGCCTTTAGGCCAGAAAGAAGAGATTTCTGTGGGCATTTTACCCGTCCATGGTACCATCACCCTAGCTTTTCTGGGTGCCCACATTTGGTTCAAGATGCAAGAGAAAAGAGGTTAAAATAAAAACTCTCCTCCATATGGATTGCTTTCCCAGATTTTGACTCTCTTCCCCAGTATTCCTAGTTTTACTTATTTTTCAGAGTCCCTTAATGGTTGTTTTTTTGTAATTTGTCCAGAGTTCTTTGTTGTAAGGAGGAGGATAAATAGAATTTAGTGGGCTTACTCCATCTTGCTGCACTGGAAGTCCTTCATTCCTTTCTGGAATCAGAGTTTCTACCAGCAATATTTTTCTTTCATTCCCTCCTTCCTGTGTCAGGGTGCGGCAAATGCTTCCAGACAGAAAACCAGGACAGAGCTAGGGCCAACCCCATTTATTTTCCTTCTCCCCTGTGCTACTGATTATCCCATGAAAACAATTTTTCTTATATTTTGTCCAGTTTTACAGCTGTTTATTACTTTATCATGGCTGAGGGCCTATAAAATGACCTTTGAGATCACGGCCATTTTGGCTTAGCTCCAGAGACACATCTTGATCTGTGTGGGAGGTGCTCGCCAAACAGATATTAGACAAGGGGATCCTCTGTATGAGTATCTATAACTTTGGAATTTTGCATGAAGAAATGTTTGTTGGTTCACTTTTTTTTTTTTTTAACACTGAGTGTATCAAGTTGAATCGAGTACAGTCTGTTTCTCCCAGAAGCTCACAAACTAGTTGGGAGAAAAAGGGCAAACAAGGCATGTTAATAAATAACTCCAGGGAACAGCAGCACTTGCTGCCGAAGAACGGACGCAGATGATTATACTGGCTCAGGAGAGGCTTGGCGATGTCAGCGCCTGCTGGGGCGATTGGAGATGGTTTTGTTCTGTTCCTCCAGGTCTCAAAAACCATTCCCTGAAAGCCTGATGAATTTTACTTGCTCAGTGCATGGTAGGAGGGGTGAAGTTCCTCTAAGACAGGTAGCTATAGCTCTGGAATTTTAGAAAGAATAAGCTTACTGCCTTTTGGCAGGGGGTCAGGTCAAAGTGTGTCTGCTGAGAATGATGGCTTTTCTTTTGAGATTGTGATAGAAGTGAATTAGAAAAAACTTCCAGAAGGAGGTGATTGAGAAACAGGGTCTTGGAGGGCGTATAGAATCAGAGAAAAGAGAAGGGCACAGGACTTTACAAATTAGGGCAATAGCACAAAATAACACCTAGAAGAGGAGCAGTTGTTGGTTAGAGATAGAGACAGAGAGTAAGACAGAGAGAAAGAGACAGACAGACACTGTGTGTGTGTGTGTGTGTGTGTGTGTGTGTGTGTGTTTGTGTAACAAAGTAGGACTAGCCTAAGAAATCCTGGGGGTTGAGAGGCTCGGTGCTGAGTCAGATAATCTGAGTTAGAGGGAGGGCTGGTTTATTGAATCAGGAATTTACATTTGATGCTGAAGAAATCAGGAAGTATTTAGTTTTTGAGTAAGGGAATGCATGTTGACTGCAGATTCTTCAAGGAATGTTGTTTGGTTGTGGGTCTCAGTTTTGGACTACACAGATTGCTGACAGTTACTTTGGAGCCTTGAGAGGCTGTTATAATGGCTCAGGAGTGAGAGGCTCAGAGCTGGGCCAAAAGACACCCAGATATAAGGGGAACAAGAATAAAAGGAGTCAAAGGTCCAAGGGTTTGACCTGGGGACCCTGAAGACTGATGGTATTACTGAAAAGAGGACAGTTGGGAAGGGCATCTGGTTTGGGGGAAGAGTACTTGAAATGATGACCATTTTTTGGGTCTCTGTCAGGGATCAGGTTATCTGGAAATGACATGAAGATAGGGAACAGAAGCAGGGATAGGTAAGAGGTCCAGGTGGAAGACATCAATGTGGGAACTGTTTAATGGACTTGTTGGTCTAATTCTTTAGAACAGATGCATTTTCCCAAGGAAGAAGAAAGAGTCCAAGGTCATGCCTTGAACTTTGGAAAGTTCATGATTTGACAATGGAATAGAGTTGATGACATCAATAGAAAGAACGTCTTTTTTTTTTTTTTAAGATTTTATTTATTTATTTGACAGAGATCACAAGTAGGCAGTGAGGCAGGCAGAGAGAGAAGAGGAAGCAGGTTCCCTGCTGAGCAGAGAGCCCGATTCGGGGCTTGATGTGGGGCTGGATCCCAGGACCCTGGGATCATGACCTGAGCCGAAGGCAGAGGCTTTAACCCACTGAGCCACCCAGGCGCCCCTAGAAAGAATTTCTAAGAAGGAAGAGAGGCCACTGCATTGTGATGGAAGTTAAGGGAGATGGATGTTCCACAGATGGAGTGGAAAGGCCTTGTGTTTGTCCCTGTCCCCTTCTGGAGAGCAGGTGAAGGCAGAAAGAAGTTTAGAGGGAGTGCTGAAGAAATCGCAGCAAAATGTGCTTCTGTAGTTTGATTTGTGAAAGGAAGAAGGGAAGACCAAGATAATGAAATGTCAATAATGATAGAAGCTTTAGCAGAATGAAGAAAAGATGTGTTGAGGATGAACCTTCTTAATAAAATCAGGAGGAAAAACACTGAAGAGAAAGAAGGTTTGAGGAACAGTAAGGGAGGGGCTAATTACATAGCAAGACCACTCAGGCTAGGCAGTGTGGACTCTTGTCCCAGCCTTGAATGCATTCCATCCAGGCCCTGGCTGCTTCTTAAAATAGAGCTTTTGCTGCCCTATCCTTGTAAATATTTCTAGGAGGTAGGGTTCACTATTTTTTGAGGCTGCCTGGTGCTCACTGGACAGAACTCTTGGGAAAATATTGAGTAGTGGCTGCATCCTACAATAGAATGTAGCATGTAAGTAACAGAATGCAATGTAAGTCAGCGCTAGTGGCGACTGCCGCTGAACAGCTTTGCAGAGTCACTCTATCTCCTGTAACATGGCAAAGTTGATTTTTAGTATTACTCCCATTTCCGGATACATTGAGGCTCGGCGAGGCTAAGTAACTGGCCGTGGTCACCTACCTAGTAAGAGAAGGTTCTAGTATTTGAGTCCCAGCCTGTTTAACTGTGCACCTGTTCTCTCTAGGTCTTCGTGCTCCTGCTCGTGGTTGTCCTTCTGACTCCAAGTATGTCTGTTCTCCAACATGAGGGCCCTTCAAATACATGAAGTCAGCTATCCCGCATACCCTGCGTAATTCCCTTTGTCTCCCCCTCTTTCTCCCTTTCCTCCTCTTTTTGGCTCTCTCTCTCTCTCTCTTTTTTAAATTGTTCATTCCACAGGTAATCATCGAGGGGTTTCCGTGGGTCAGTCATTATGCTAGGTGCTGCACGGACAGCACTGAACAAAACAGACCAGCGCCTTTTGCCCTCACAGTGTTTACGGAGAGCTGAGGCGGGCGTGTTAAATGTGCAAAGGAACACAGAAATCTATGCTGAGAAACGATGAGGAGCACTGTGAAGGGACGCGGCGTCTCTAGCTTTCCTTGGCACCCTTTCTCATAAACTCTCATTTTCAGAGGCCTCATTATCCTTGCTTCTTTCCTCCAGACACCACTCCTCTTAAGGGGTGGACTTCAAACAAGGCCAAGTTTCCGCCACTGTGGCCTGATCTTGGAGCACAGGGAGCCTCTTGACTGAGAAACCTTGTGTTACTGCCTCTTCGAGGTAGGAAGGGGCAGAGCCACAGGCAGGAGTGACTAGAGAGAAAGAAAACCGCTCCCTTCTCTGAGACAAGAAGAATGTCCAGAGCGCCAGGCAGAGGCATGGGACAAGGATGGAGAGCCCAGAGGTAGGGCCAGATGGCCTTTAACCATTCTGTGAAGTGTGGCCAGAGGCCATGCTAAATAGATCATCACACCATGCATTCCCTTCCATTCCACAAATCCTGCCTTGCCTTTCATGCTCCAGCCCCTTTTGTTACCCACAGCTCCCCTCCATCCTCTCTCCCTTCTCCTTTCCTCCCTGCTCCTTCCCTTCTTTCTCCCTGTCTTTTCTCCTTTTTCTTTTTTCTCTCTTTTCTTCTCCCCTTTCCTCCCTCCCTCCCTCCTTCCCTCTCTCTTTCTCTCCCTCTCTCTTTGTCCTCCCTCCCTCCCTTTCTTTCTTTCCTTCTCTTAGTATCAGTCTCAACACCATAATTTGGAAGAATCTAGTTGGAGAAAAATGTCAAGAAGTACAAATGCAGATTTTATATATCTGACCTTTTTTTCTCTTCAAAACAATAAATGCCAAATAGTTTAAAATGACAGCCAGAGTGGTTAGCGATTTTTTATGTGCTTAAATATTTAGGAAAGAAAGGTAGTTCAGATTTAAGTGTAATTTATGTGAAGATTCTGACAGATGAGAATCCTAAGTACTTTTAAGGAACCAGCATGAACAGTGAAGTTTACATTTCCGGCAACAGAAAATATGAAAAATCAGAATAGAATAAAGTGGTAAATGATCCCTGATAAGTAATGTGACCATTTGATAACATCAAGGAAGTATTTTGCAACACACAACTGTGTTTGGGTTTTTCATATTAGGTATAGTAGCCTCCCAGAGAAAGACCCACAATCCTCATGTCCCCTCCTTTGATGAAATACCAAATATTTTGTGTATGCAGGTCTACCGGTATCACTTACCTACTGCACCGAAGACATTTTATTGTTAAAACAGAAGGAGGGAGAATTATCTTGCTCCAGCTGTGTAAATCCTGATAGAAGTATAATCCATCCAGCCTGGAGTGTAATTCTGTACTCAATCTCATACTCAATTATCATCAGAAGCAGCAGTGTCCTTTTCAGAATGGAGGCTCTGAAAGGTTTTTTTTTTTTTTCTTTTTTTAAAGAACTGTGAACATTAGTTAACCCATTTACTTCTGAAAGGAGGCAACATTGCATTGTGTTAAGAAAATAGAACGTGGATGTGGATTTTGGTCTGGGTTTGGTGCCTAGCTCTAGAACTTAGTTACAAAATAGTTACTGTATCTTAATATAGTTATAAAATCTTAAGGTAGTAGGACAATAACTTAATTTTGCTGCTCATCTATAAGGTAGAGATTATTATAGCACTTGCTTTATAGGGTTCTTAGGAGGAGTAAATGAGATAATTAAAAAGTTCAGTATAGCACCTGGCACATGGTTAAAGCACTGAAAATATTGTCCATTATCTTCAATTTTATTATTGTTTTATTAATAAAGGGGCTTCCCCTGATTATTATTATTTTTCGTAGCTTCCTTTCCATGTCATCTTTGTTGAAATCTAACTATACTCAAAATTAGATTTATCTTGTAGAAAATACGGTTAAATAAATGAAGGGCCCCAAAGAAACCTTTACATACTATGGACTAAAGCAGCCTATTTGCTTAGAGCTAAAACCATCAAAAAGTCAGTGCCATCCCATTGTGTGTTGCCTATGAATTCCACATGGAGATAACAAATCTTTTACTTATTTATTTTTTAATGTCGAAGAATTTTAATTAAGTTGTGAAGATGATTTCTAAACCCTTAAGATACTCATTATAAGATCTTTTACTTTCATAGCAGGAAAAGTCCTTATTTAAATAATGAATGAAGAAGTTTGAAAAACTATAATGTCATTTGAGGTCTGGAAGGAGGGAAAAGGCTTCTGGACTAGGAATTGTGGGATTAGGTTTTCATTTTAGGATGTGCCGAATTGTCCTGTTTGAACCTGGGCCAGTCACCTAAGCTTTCTGAGTCTTAGTTTCTGTCATATGAAATAAGTGAGTTCTAATCTCTACTTTCCCTTTCATATTAAAATTGCGTGATTCCAACCTCTTTCCAGGCCTGGTACTGAAGCTTTACTGGGAAGATGCTATTTCTATGAACAGTTGCAGGGTCAGTTAGAATTTTGCAGAGCAGTAATAAGAAATGATAACCTTTTCTGATTGTTACATATTTGGTCACTAGCAGATGATGACAAGAGCTGTTTACTCCTAACCAATGTGCCTTAGAGACTATGATAAGATTAAAGAAATTTGTTTTCATTTCTACCCAAAAGGAAAAACCAAATTATTTTGGTTCTTTCCTGGATATATAGTGAACTCATCTAAGATGCTCTGTTCTGGTTTACTGTTCAATCACTGCAGCTGGTCAGGGACCAAGTGTATGGTCAGAGGCGATAGATAAATTCTTATCCACCTACTTACCTACATATAGGAAAACTGTACTTCCTTTTCCTTATTGGGGTAGAGTTTAGGTTAGGTACGGGATATTGGGATATGGGAGTACTTGACTCCTCTATCTCAGTATGAGGGACATAAGGGGTACTCAGTAAATACTTGTTGAATCAACAAAGAAAGGAATAAAGAATGAATGACAAATAAGAATATGACATATGAGGGGCACCTGGGTGGCTCAGTGGGTTAAAGCCTCTGCCTTCAGCTCAGGTCATGATCCCAGGGTCCTGGGATCGAGCCCCGCATCGGGCTCTCTGCTCAGCGGGGAGCCTGCTTCCCCCTCTCTCTCTTCTCTCTGCCTGCCTCTCTGCCTACTTGTGATCTCTGTCTGTCAAATAAATAAATAAAATATATTTTAAAAAAATATGACATATGAAAATGGCTGCAGGACAAGCCCTTTGCATCTTTAATAACCACCTGCCACAGTGAGCACAGTGTGTCTTTACAAGTTCACATGCTCACTTCTTAATGGCTCATTGACTCTTTCCTTAACTTCAATTCTCCATCCAACAAATAATCATAGAGACCCTTGTACGTTCAGAACTTTATAAAATTATAAAGACAATAATTACAAAATGTGATTCCTGACTCTAAAGAACTTACAGTCTATTGAGGAAGATGAGAAATATGGGATTTGAAGTCAAAAGTTGGGGATTCAAGACTTGACCCCAGCATCAGTTAGCTTCATGATCTTCATTTAAATGGTCTTGAGTCCTGCTGATGTGCAGGGGATGATTCCAACCTCACAGGACTGTTGAGAGGATCAAATAAGATTATACATGTAGAATAGTGCTCTGTAAAGTTGAAAGCACTATAAGCATCACACCAGCTATCAGAAATAATACAAGAGGGTGTGGGCTTAAAGTCTAAGTGTACTGGGGCAAAGAACAGTGAGTAGGAGTGATGAGTATGGCACTGAGCCTTCATGGGTCCTGGAGGATGAGTAGGGTTTGGATAATCAAGATGAGAGGAGGGCATTCCAGAGAGGGAGCATGGAGCATGGAGTGAGGGGTACCAGACTGAATCTGATTAAATCAACTAGTCTTTGTGGAGTACCTGATATGAATGTTATGCTCTGTTGGGATTTCTCTGGAGAAGAGATTCCGTGCTGGAAAGTACAGTTGGATGGGCAGGATGGGATCCAGACATGATAGGAGGACTTTGGAGAGTACTCAAGAGTGTTTAATCTTCTTCTAAGAAGAACTGGGAAACTGTCAACAGGTCTCATTTGAATTTTAGGACAATGAAACTCGTAGAGGCATGCAGTTCAGATTAGATCATGGGGGGACTGGAGTTGGTTATCTGGGGTACAGTGCAGGTTTGGAAAGTGGAATGGCAGAGAGAAGGACGACTGCAGAGAAACTTTGCAGATCCTGTTGTCAGAGGCAGAAGAGGGATGAATCCAAGTTATTCTGGAACTTTCTGCCAGCAAGATTAGAGTATCTTTGATAGAAACGAAGAACTGGGGAAGGAAAGATTTGGGGAGGGAGAGTTGAGTTCCATTTGCACATGGGAAGCTGAGATAGTAGCCGGGTCCAGTCAACAACATCCTGTAGGCGAATGGAAATGTGGGACTAGAACTCCCATAAGAAGCCAGGGCCGGGCGTGGGGATTTGGGAATCAGCAGCACAGAGACTTCTCATAAATTATGCACTTTGCTTAGAACTTAATTTCATGTTTTTCAGAAGATAAGAGAAATGAGAAGCTTGCTGAATTATGGATCATGCAACTATTAAAAGTAATTCTCTCTTTCCCTCTCCCATCCTCCTCCCCAGTGATTTTGGTGTTCTATTCTTCCCTCTGATCCACTACCCCTCCCCTAATGCTTTATAAATGGAGGGGCACGATAACCTCTACTCTGTCAGATTAGAAGATTGTCACTGAAGAGATTAAGGTGATCGGAATGTTCACCAGAAAATATAGTGATCCTCTTGGCACCCTCTCCAGTCCATCAGAGATCAGAGGGGTAGAAGCTTTCTCTAGAGGAAAGCAACCATTTATATTTATAGGAGGAAATGTTTAAAGAGCTAAATTCTCAGTTCCCTGGACAGCTCCGTTGTTTGATTTACAGCTTTTCTTAAGTAAAGCGCTGATTCTCAACAAGAGACGAGCTTCTTGGCAGATAATGTGATCAGATGAAGTGGGGCCTTCAGGGCTGGTGGATGGGCTCGAAGCTGGGACTCCTTTCCTGGCACCAAGCTTTCATTAGTGGTTTGAACTGAGTTAGCACAAACAGGTGTGGCTCTCAGAAGTCAAATTTTCTTTGGTCTAATCCTCTTCTTCCTCCCCTTCAAAGGGAAAATTTCCCCCACAATTTACTTAGACATTCTCGAGCATTACCTGGCACAGGGTATCAGACTTGACTTTAGAGGAGGTAATGATGGTGGGGGGGCTTTGGAGAAACAAGACACAGGGGCTCAATTTATTGAACATTTATTATATGCTAGGAACTTTGCAGACATTCTCTCATTTAACCTTTACAGCCACAAAAGATGGGTATTTTTAATCTATTTCGCAAATGAGACTTCCGGGGGTTACGTGACATGCCCAGATCAAGAGATGAGTAAGCAGCTGAACTGGGATTTGGTTCCCCGAACTGGGATTAGGTTTCTAAGCCTGAAGATCCCCTCCTTGTTCTAAGTCGTGCTTTCTTCCAATCCCTATTAGAAGGAAAAAGAAGCCTGTAGAGGAGGATGGGAACCCAAGAGTGCTCATCTCCATGTCCTCCTCAGCTGTGTCATCCTCATCCCTTGTCCCTCTTTCCTTCCCGCCTGCTCTTCTGCTTTGTCACCGCCATGTCATCGTGGGAGGCCCCCTTCTCTTGTCACGTCTTTCTGTTGGGGTGTGTGGGTTAATGGGATGAGGCACAGAGAGGAGGCCGTGCAGCGCCGAGTCTTTCATCTTTCAGGGCATCCTGTGCGCTTGCTCTTGATCTTGGGTGGAGCCTGGCTGAGGGCAGGTGGCTGCTCCACCCGTGTGGTTGTGTTGTGGCTGCTGATTTCCATTTTGACTGTGGACAGACTCCGAGAGAGGTGCCCTCTGCACAGGGCACCACGCTGGATGCTAGAAAAAATTACTTTGAAGTGACTAAATTGGAATTTCCTTAGAATTAAGGGAAAAAAGTGTGCTTATGTTTTACATATTTAAGAACGATGTGCCAGGGAGAAAGGAGTTGGGGAGAGAGAGGAGCAGGCAGCAACTCCGCTTCGAGGCTAAGGCATTCCTGGGGGTGCAAGACAAGGCCGGCCTGATATGCGGCTCCGGCCACCCATTCTGTCCTGGTACACAGCACAGCCCCTGCTCAGTGCACAGCCCTCATGGGTCCTGGCTTTCCATTTGGCAGCCTGTTCGCCTTGATATCCTTCAGGTGGTCCTCTGTGTAGACTAGCTGATCGCTCCCCTTTCTCTCCTGCTCTGGAATCTAAGCTGTGGGTGAACGGGGGTCAGCCTGCCCTGAGGTAGATCTGCAGGTGCTTTCTGAGCTGTGTCCATCTGGGCAGGACTGGGGTGAGGGTGTGAGCACCCCTCAGAGCATTCTCCCAGCAGTTGGCGTGTGTGAACTACGGCCTTCCAGAGAAGCATTGCTACTGGTGAGGGCTGCAGGTCCATGAGGAGCGGTGAAGAGGATGCAGATGACGGCCGGGACAGTCCCCACAGCACATGGCTCACGGCCATCGTAGTCCATGCTCCATGCAGCACGCGCAGCAGGGACACTCTGTACCGAGAGTGTGTTTGTTCTCACTGGGATCAGCTCAAGTGCTTTGGGCTACCAGTAATAAAGACCCAACTGACAGTAGCTCCACAGTCTCCTGTGGGGCCAGCATGGCTGCAGGGTCAGTTCACTCATAACTCACGGTGCAGAACAAAGTGAAGGACCCGCGCCCGTCCTGGCTTTCCACTCTGCCTTCTTCAGGGTTGGTGGCTGCAGAGACTCCTTCCTACACAGCAGAAAAGGGCAAAAGCTTGTTTTTTTGTTCCTTTGTAAGGAGGAGGAAACCTTTTCCAAAGGCCCCTGGTGGAATTCCCTTATGTCCTGTTTGCTCGGGCCGCATGCAACCGTGCCCAGATTGAGAGGTTACCCACGGGGAAGAACACGGTTCACTGGGTCTCAACCTGAACGTGCATCAGAACCCCTGGCAGGGCTTATTAAAATAGACTCTCTTCCTGGGCCCCAGCCCCAGAGATTCTGGTTCAGCAGGTGTAGGGCAGGGCCCGGGAATTTGTATTTCTAACATCTCCTCTGTTGGTGCCAGGACCGCACTCTGAGAACCGTTGGCTTAAACTGTTCATCAGTCATCTCCCAGGTCTGGAGCAGTGTCCTTGACCTCCACAGATGCCCCAAACGTGACCACAGTTGAACTTCTTTTAGCAAGAAGGGAGGAGGAATGCCTGCTGAGTGTCTCCATCATCATTTTTAATTTTGGGAGTTCTAGAAAGAGCAGACCGTTCCATATAAGGCTCCCAATCCCTCTGGGTCCTGCCCTAGAGGGGTTTCCCTTCACATGGGACAGCCCCGGAGAGTGTCTGGATTGCAGACCCAACTCATAGGGAAGTCTCGCTATCATTCCAGTCCATAGGCTTGTGGATAACAAATGCGGATGTTAACAGGCCATGGGAGCTGGTGGTGGCAGCATCTTCCTCCCCCTTTCCCTCCTCTTCCCCTTCCCTCTCTTCTTCCTTTTCCTCCCTACAAACTTCAGTGTCATATGAAACTTGCACTTTTCAGAAGACGGAGCTTTTCCTGACCCCGAAGTGAGCGCAGTCAGAGCCTCCCGCTTCGGAGACATGCAGCTCCCATGGCAGCAAAGGGCTTAAGGGCCCTTTAGTGGGAGGCAGAGCTGCACGGGATCCAACATCAGGGAGCTGGATGCTGTGGTTCCTCTGAACCGCACGCTCATCATTGATGCTAATTGAACTTGAAGTTAATGAAAAAGGATTATTTTACAGGGCTTAAGTTGAGGCCAAAATTGTTATTACAGGTTAATTATTCTCCTTAAAAGGCACCATTACAGCCATGATTGTTTTTTATCAGCTTTTTCTCTGGTGCCGAAGGAGATTTCTTCGAAGGCAGATTCCTGATATAATTAGTCACCTCATCTAATTCTTAATCACCAATCATTTCTTTCCAGATAGAGGTTAATCAAAGGGAGAAGAGTTGGATATTCTGCCTTAATTGCATTTGATCAGTTTCAGAGAAACTCTTTTCTCTTCCATTTTTGGTTAGGAATATGGCCTCTCCTTGGTGCTTTTAAGCCTAGAATCTGGAAGAGGGAATCAACGCGGGCTGAGTGGAAAGAAACACACCTGCTCTGGTCCTGGGGACGGTATGAGGCAGGCATGCAGGTGGGCTCCTGCCATGGCTGGAGGCAGGGAGAGGTCCCTTGTGGTGGTGGGGTTGGGGGTCCGGGACCCGGGCACTGGGTCTCTGCTGGCTTTTCCCTTCACTCTTCTCCCTTCTCCTTTTCTTTCCTTTCATACAAGGCGGTGGGGGTGGGTAAGGCACCGACCTATGGATTCAGTCCATAGCAACACCAAGTTCGCCTGCACAGCTCTGTGCTTTGGTTAAGTGGGTCCCTCTTCCAGGGTGCCCTTTTGTTCTTTTTCCATCCTGAAAAATGCTCCTCATACCTCATGCGTCCTCCTGCATGTCAGTTCCAATGTACAGAGCCTCCACAGCCCTCATCCTTTGCCCTGGGCCACCGAACATGCTGGAGCGCCATGAGCGCACTCCCGGGCTCCTCCCTTCAAAGGCCCATTGGCCAAAATAGAGTCCAAGGAGCCGATATCTGGCCAGCAGTCGGCCGGTTTGAAGCCCACAATTAACTGGTGAAATTTGGTGGTAAGGGAGAGCCTGAATGAAGCCGCTGGAAGGACCCGTTAAAGCACTAGTAGTATCTGGAAAGACTAAAATAAGCAATGGGGGCTAACCTTGCAACACTGGTTTGTGAGGCCTGGGAAACTTTTCTACATTGTTGGGCCTGTTCCCCGTTGGTTTGGCGGGGGGGGGGGGGGGGCAGCAGCAGAGGCAGAGGCGCTGGCTGGTGCTTTAGCCGGGCTGATGGGCTGACCGCCACAGCCCAGGGGTGTCAGGCTGCAGCTTCCTGGTTCCATTCGCAGAAAATTTTTGTCTCTCTGCCAAGACTTTCAGCCATATAACTTTCAACTCGCCGCCTGTTCCCGTTTAAAGAAAAGCTTTGTCTTTTAACCCTTGTACACCTCCAGTGTCTTTCAGGACAAAGTAAAGATTTTCTAGTGGAATCTTAACGCGCATCACCGTGGCCCTGCCTTTGCGGGTGTCTCCCGTTCATGGAGCAAAATGGCAGGGAGGAGGAGTAACAACTCCCAGGGCTAATGATGGTTTTAAATCATCCTAGAGAAGTAGGAACAACTGGCGGCCCTCATGGGTGCCCCTGTAACTTGTCAACCCCAAACCCTGTCTTATCTTCAGGCATAAAAGCCACATTAAGTTTTAAGACCTGATTCAAAAACACATTATAGACAACGTTGACGCCTTGATATGAATTCTTCACAAAGGAACCTGGACATTTGACTTGACATATTGAGGTCTTACCACTGATAGAATTGTTAGGGGTTTTATGGTTTCCAGTGATTGTTAAGAAAATGCCACATCCTTCTATTGGAAATGTTGACCTCAAAAGTGCATTTTAAGGAGGAAATGGTGTGGGTAATATGTATGTGCGCACGTGTGTGTGTGTGTGTGTGTGTGTGTAAAGCAGCAACATTCTCAGACTTTTTCCCTTGTCTCCTTCCTAATGGAAAAGCAAGATTCTTTTTATTATTTAAAAAAATTTTTTTTTGAAAAGCAAGATTCTTGAGAATTTGAAGAGAATCAAAGAAAAGTGCTTGGGAGCAAGAATGGAATACTAGATAACACGACAGTGTCCTGATGTTTTAAAATTTCATTTTTTCCTGCTGGAGAAGAAAATATCCTGGCTAGAAATAATGTTATTGGGTTCTCATTGCTCTCCTACTAGTTAGCTAGGTGATCTTAGATAAGTTATTGTGAGTTGTAAGAGGTAACACTTTATTGGGTTTTTGTGGCTTTTTTTTTTTTTTTTTTGAGTTGGATTTTGCCTCTCTTTCTTATGTAACCATCCTAGCAGTGCCACAAGGCGAGTATGATTGCCTTTCCCATTTGTCCCAGGGCCTAGAGAGTTAAGTCACCTGCCCAAGTGGAAGAGCTGGGCTCTTGCTCAGGCCTCCCAGACCCCTAACACCTGCCATTAGCCTCCTTGCTTTGCTGCCTCTCTTGGATCCAGCAACACAGTCCACAATGGTGGTGAATACCCAGTAAGCGCCTACTGTGAGCCCAGGCACTGGGAACGGGATGGAGACAGGTGTGGCCCTAGTCCTCAGAGCTTGCAGAGCAGGACAACCAAGGTCTCCCTTTGTTTCTTGATCTTTTTCTAGTAAAAGAATAGATTTCAGAGCCTTGGCATCCCTTTCAACTTGAAAGCTTATGAACATTTAAATTATTTTCAATGACTTCTGGTCTTCCATTTCCTTATTCATATTAGTCACACATTTTTATTGGATGACCATCATATGCCAGGTACTCTGCCGAGGGTTTTTAGAGGATTATTGAATTCAGCTTTCATGCCAGTCCAGGGAGAGGCTGCAAATGAGGAGATGGAGGCTCAGAGAGGTGACCTTGGCCAAGGTCATTTGGTTTATAAATGGTAGAGTGGGAATTGAATGCAGCTCTGTTCCCTACATAAGGAACTTCTTGAGCCGTCGCACTTTGAAATTTAATGAGCTCTGTTCATTTAAACAAGCTAATTCCTCTAACTACAGATCTCGTGGAAACAGGAATCTAGGTAACTGAGCAGTCTTGAAGCTGGGCAGCCTTCTGTTTATTATAGGCGGCATTGGATACCAGAGGATTCTGACCCAGACAGCCTCAGCCAGGGTGTTAGGCTTATTTGAAGCAGAGAATGAATCTGGGAACCTTCACAGCAGGGAGAGCTAACATTTTGCCACAATGAATTGAACTTGGGAAGTTGTTAGGTATAGAAACAACAACAACAAAGAACTCGTATTTATATATCTCTTTTTAGTACTGTAGACCATTTCACATCCATTATCTCATTTGATAAGAGGAAAAGAATAATGGAATGAGTTGGAAGCCTGCAAAGATATAAAATGGTATTGAGTCTGCCAGGGAGAGACTCAGAGCAATGAGAAAAAGGAACAGGGTCACTCATCAGAAGTAGACTGGCTTATCTTTAAATACCTGATCAGGAAGGCGGCTGAGCAGTGGATAAATGTAAAAAGGACCGTGAAGCTGAGAATAAATGGAGCAATCTTTTTCTGAATGGAAAGTAGCTGCAATTCCATGGCTAGGGAAGGGGAGGGGGGATATTCAGAAATTATGGCCTGCGAAGAATCCCTCAAGCTGTCAGGCAGCAGGGGATGACAGCAGCCCATCAAGAGTGGCCCGGATAGATGGGGCTGTAAATCATGGGCAGAAGCATTATGGCCATCTCAAGGCACTGCTGTGCCCGAGCAGAGAATGGGCTGGATGGCTTTATAAAGCTGGGTCTCCTAGGCTCTGGGCATGATGGAATTGACCGTGTCAACCTTGGGAAGGCTCAGAATTCAATCAACTTGCTTTTAAAAATGGACTTGTGGGGATGTTTAGGTCATTCTAAAGATCCACAAGACGTTTCCCCCCCTTCTCCCTAGAACCTATTTAACATAAAAAAGATTAGATTCTGCTGGGAAAGAGTATGTATGTCTGAGCAGGGGAGAGGTTCTGGATGTCCTGGCCTCTGGGTGTCCCAGTTCCATCAATGCCCACAGAAGCACTTTGGGGTGGTCCCGAGGCGCCCTGGGGCTCTGGCACGGATGGTCTTGGTTTCGAGTCCCAGACTGACCCCCCCGCCCCCTGTCATGGACCAGGCCCTTCAGCTCTCAGCCTTCTGGTTCTCTCAGCTTCGGTTTTATCATCTGTAAAATGGGGACAATCATATGTCATGACAGCTTATTGCGAATGAGCTCATGACTGTAAGGCACTTGACACAGGGCCTAGTGCAGGGTAAGTGGGCAGAAGCAGTTATTAAAGTGGAGGGGAGAACCATTGTATCTCTTTACCCAGAAACCACAATCCAACAGATAAAGAGTGTAGGAGAAAATTTCCTCTGCTTCTGCTGTGTAAATAACCACAAACTCTTACTGCTTTACCCTGTTTATAGCTCTCTCCTTCAGGCTGCTTGTTTGTCATGGGACAGCCACCGTTGCTCTGCTCCAGGCTGTCAGCAGCTTCAAATCTGCTCTGTGCATCTTATTCTGGGAGCAGGATGAGGGGGCACCTCTTTTCCAGGCCTCAGTGTTCCCATGGCTGAGGAAACGAGTATGAGCGAGCCTTTGCTTGGAGTTGGTACCTTGCCACATCTACATACATTCCAGCTTCCCAATGATGTCCTGAGGTCCAGGCCACCATTGGTGGGGCAGGGAAGCCTATCCTCCCCTGGAGGGTGGGAAGCAGAGGCAATATTTGCAGGACAGTAATGGAGTCCCCTTTGTGCTCAAGACCATGGTTGTGAACAAAGTCATATGATGGATCAGAGACAGAGCAGTTGAATTTGGTCCAGCCACTGTTTACCAAGCAGTGGTCACACAGTCAGAGAATGGGCTTTTGCTGAATCTTGCTTTTCTCTCTGGAATTGTGTGGAGAAAGGCTGAATGTCAGGGGGGCTGTGCCCGAGTTCTCCCCACCACGGTGGCGCTCAGGTCTTGTTGCATCTGGGCATCTACCTGTGACTGGCAATGATCTCCCTGGCCCTGAGCCGTCAGCACTTTGGTGGCGGTTCCAGGTGTGAGTTGACAGTGTGTCGGTGTCCCCTAAGCAGGCAGATGATGTAAATGTTAGCTCTGATTCCTAGGCAGTTATCAGAATTTAGCAGTTTCTTACAGTTCTCCCCAGAATCATAAAATGTTCTTCTTTATGGGCCTCAGACTTGTCATTTTTAAATGAGATGTGGTAATCTCTGAGGCCATTTCCAGTGCCTATGGTCTATGACCATGATGATTTGACAAGTGCTTGGGAGGCATGAATGACATACTTGATTGGAAACTTCCTGATGTAGATAAGTGTTAATTGCAACATTACACTCGTTAAAGTTGAATTGCATTGCCCACATTACTGTAAAAGGGTGATCATCACCCAGCATCCTCTCCCAGTCTCCTGTTACCCTGGGGCCCTTGTTTTCTTATATCCACCTCTTTCAAAAAATCTGCTGCAAGTGTCACTGACATGTGCATGACTGATCATTATTTTCATTTTTGGAGGAGAAGAATCTTCACCCCCAAAGGAATGACTTCCAAATACCATGATGTTGGGGGCCTCCATCCAAGACTTGAGCCTGCTTCTGGTCCGTGTGAACTGAGGCAAGTCTCTGGCTATGTGAAATTGATGCAAGGGAACATTAGGCTGTTAGAAGACCTTTGTTTTTACTTTTTTACTTTTTTAAAGATTTTATTTATTTGACAGACAGGGATCACAAGCAGGCAGAGCAGCAGGCAGAGAGAGAGAGAGGAGGAAGCAGGCTCCCCGCTGAACAGAGAGCCCGATGCGGGCTCGATCCCAGGACGCTGGGATCATGACCTGAGCCGAAAGCAGAGGCTTTAACCCACTGAGCCACCCAGGTGCCCCCGAGACCTTTTAGATCCAAGTTCACAGTTTATTAATCCAATGACTTTAGGCTAATCACATATAAAACAGTACTTATGATACCTACCCTGCCCACCTCCCAGAGATTCTGAGCACAAAGAAAGAATAAATGTGAAAATACCTTGCAAACTGTTTAATATTATTCAGATATACAGCATTGTTGGTGGTTCTGTCTAGGAGGAAAAAGACACAAACTGTCACTTCCCTTCCTAGAGACAGGTTCTGCCTAAAAAGGAACTCCTGCCCTCTCAAATGTTTGTTTTGAGGGTTCCAAGAGACAGGAGAAGGACCATCAAGTCTGTAGCTCCTTTATGGAAGAAGAGAACAAAAGACAGAATTTCAAACTCACCTTTAGAAATCCCAGTGCACAGAAATCCAGATTTCCATCAAAGGCATTCGGGGATTCAGACCCAGGCAGCTTTGACCTTGGAAACTCCCACTTTTTTATCCTAAAACAGGATGAAAGTTGGCTAGGTACTAACAGTGTTTACCAAATAGAAGACATGGTCTCTCTACTCTAGCGACACAGTCTGACTGGCGTGGGGGAGAGGCAGTTCCACAGAACGGCTAAATCTCAGCGCACAAGGTATGGGGTATAGGCTCTGTTGCCAAAACGAATGCCTGGTTAAGGCAGAGAGCAGAGCTTGCTTCTCTCCTACGTGTATGCTCT